>PVIA01013403.1:0-32290 GCA_004024845.1 Tonatia bakeri | reverse complement strand
AGGAACAGAACCACAGAAATGGAGATCACATGGAGGGTTAGCAACAGGGAAGGGGGAGGAGGAGAGAGGGGGAAAAGGTACAGAGAATAAGTAGCATAGACAATAGGTAGAAAATAGACAGGGGGAGAGCAAGAATAGTATGGGAAATGTAGAAGCTAAAGAACTTATGACACATGGACATGAATTAAAGGGGGGGAATGTGGGTGGGAGGGGGTGGGCAGGGTGGAGGGGAGTGAAGGGGGAAAATGGGACAAATGTAACAGCATAATCAATAAAAAAAGTGAAAAAAAAAAAAAGGAGGAGAAGCCAGGGGGTGGGGAAATGGATAAAGGGGGTCAAAAGGTACCAACTCCCAGCATGGTGACTATACTTACCGATACTATAATATATATTTGAAAGTTGCTGAGAAAGCAGATCTTAAAAATGCTCATTACACGGGCGGGGGCGGGGGGAGTTGTAACAATGTGAGGTAATGAATATTAACTTAGTGTGGAGATCCTTCTGAGATATATACATGCATCAAATTGTCATGCCGTGCACCTTAAACTAATATAATGTTACATGCCAGTTACATTTCAATGCAACCGGGAAGAAAGAATTCAAGTAGGAAGTAGGGACTGAATGGACAGAAGCTCGGTAGGGCTGTCAACAATCTTGGGGTCAGGAGACAAAAAACAGAAGCTTGGGGACCATGAGTTTTCCAACAGAAAACTCCAGGAGGAGGACCTGAAAAAACCGCCACAAAGCTCAAAACACAGCTTTAAAATAACTCTGTCTCTGAGTAGGCCGAGGTGGTCTGCCCCAACTGCCTGCCAGAAGCAGAAGTTAATCCTCTGGAGAAACACAACATCAGCCAGAACCTCAGATTATCTCCACAGGGTTCACACGGAATGTCCAGCACTTGATCCAGAATGACCAGGCATGTGTCGTATCCAGAGTGGAGTACATCAAGAACTCCTAAAAATGGACAAGAAAAAGGCAGACAACCCAACAGGGGGAAAAAAGAGCAAAAAACCTCACAAAAGATATCAAATGGCCAGTATCTATAGTAAAAACCTGTCATAATTAAAACTGTGATACCAGTGTGTGAACAGATACACAAATCATATGTGAGAACTGAAAATAAAAGTAGATAAAGTAAGTCAACAGGAAAAAGACAGATGGTTAGAGATAACCATCACTTGAATTAACTGGGGAAAGGTCATATTTAAGGTTCACGTCAAAATCAATTCTGGCTGATGCAGATAGTTGAATGCAAAAGAGGGAAGGAATGGCGGGAAGGCAGGGAGAGAGGGAGAAACCAAATCACTAAACCACAAAGAAAAGTGAGGGAGAGAGCCCCGCCCACCCTCCCTGCACTGCCGCCCGGGCTGAGTGCCCAGGGGGCCCAGGAGCCCAGGGCAGCTAGGGGGGTTGGCTGGTGATTGGTTACCGCATCGATCTCGTTGAGGACCTTCCACTGCTCATAGGGCACGCCCAGGGCCTCGGCCGTCTGGATTGTCCTCTTCATCTGGCTAGTCCAAACCTTCAGGTCCTTGATGTTCTGGTCACTGATGAATTGGGCCAGACTCTTGGCAAACTGAAACACATCACAAGCGAATTCAGGCCCCAGAGACACACGGTCCCCGAGGTCATGGCCAGCCTCAGAGAATGCAAGTTCAGTAAAAACATGAACTAGCCTCTCAGTAACACTCACATCCTGTGCATTCCTCCCAGACCCTGGGTGTAGTTCCAGCCATCCACAAGGTCCCCTGCCACCACCCCGACCCTTGACCCTGGGGTGCCCAAGGCTGTATAACCTCCCCACCAAGGCCTCCATGTCACCCCTAGACTGGGATACAGCCATCAGCTGCACTGCAGGGACTCGGGCCACCCCCAGGATGTCATGCCTCTCCAAGGGGACAGCTCACAGGGAAGCCAGAGGTCCAGGCCTCTGCTTCATGCTCGGTGGCTTTCTCTGCATGTCTGGAACATTCTAGACTGAATGGAGGTCATCCATCTCGATGATCACACGTCAGCTACGGGAGCTGGAGCCCAGTCCTGGCCCCTGCACGCACACAGCCGCCCTGAGGGGCCAACGCCTAGACACACACTGACCTCTCGGCCCCGGGGGGACAGCCCCGGGTCCCCACCAATCCGGCCCTTGAGGTTGAGCTCGCTCTCCCCGTGCCGGCAGAGGTAGATTGAGCGGGGGGTGACGTGGATGTTCATGAGGTAATACACGATGCGGCTCTGGATGTGGTCGGCCACTCGGTTCACCACGTAGCTCTGCCCCACGTCCATGATCTTGATGTAGGACAGATCCCTTTCCAGAGAGAAGGTCGGGAGAGGCCTGTGAGTATGACCAGGGCCTTTGAGGGCACATGCTGCTGGCCACAGGAACTGGCGGCAGACCCCCACCTCTCCGACCACCAGGCTGGACATCATGACACACAGGGCCATCCGTCCACCAGTGTGTGAGTGACACGGCGAGGCCGGAGTGACAGGACACACGTGACACTCCAAAGTGGGGGATCAGTCAGGCCACACTGTGCCATCCACCACTTCTCTGCGACCCCCACATCCCTCCTGCCTCGGGCTCCCAATGCACTGTCCATATGGGGAACATGGAAGAGACTGTGTTCTCCAGCAGAGATCAGGAAGTAGCTCACAGATGCTCTTCCCTCCTCTCTTCCCGGTCAGCCATCCGCAGACCTGGCCTTTCCTTCCCCTGGTGACCTCGCCCCCTGCAGCTCAGCCTAGGTCATCCACGTGCAGAATGGCTGCCACACCCCCCAGCAGGCAGCAGGCAGGGGGGACTAGAGGCACAGGAGGACTGTGCTGGTGGCAGCAGCTGAGAAACCCAGCTCAGCTCCTTTGCCTGCTTCGAACCTGTGCAACTTTGCAGCCTGGAGAGCACACTTTTCTGTTCACGGTTGTGCAGGGGCTTGGGCAGCAGGAGGAAAGGTGGGATTTCTCAGGCACTAGGGTCGGGTTCAGCCCAGAGCCCTCTGGGTATTGTCACTGGCCAGACCACAGGATGTGGGTCTAGGTTTAGGGGCGTTACACAGGCACCACCACCAAAAACAGCAGTGACAACAACTGCCCTGTCTGGGTGGCTTGGTTGGCTGGAGCATCATCCCATACTCCAAAAGGTTAAGGGTTCAATTCCTGGTCAGGGCACGAGCCTGGGTTGTGGGTTTGGTCCCCAGTCAGGGAGCATATGGGAGGCAACCAATCAATGTTTCTCTCTCTCTCTCTAAAATCAATAAACATATATATATATATATAAATATATTATATATATATATTTTTTTTTACTGATAGTCCAGCAGGAGTGGCTCCAGACAAGTGCGGTCACATCACAGACCCACGAGGAGGAATGCCATGCTGGGAGAGCAAGGGACACACGGAAAACCGGAGATCCACACAGCAGGTGCTGCGTAGTTTCAACGGCGTGGGCAGGCCGGACAGCCCAGCTGGACTCAGGGTCGGCTCAGAAGCCCAGACCCCAAAACCAGCCCTCCACCAGCCGCTTCTCCCCTCAGCTCACAGGCCTTGCTCATTCTCACGTAATCATAAGAGACCCGAGCACAGAGCCACACCCAGCCTTGTCACTCCCTGCTCCATAACAGGCTCTGGCCCAGGTCTCTTTGGTTTGGTTTGTAAAGACTGTGCAACGCAGGGAGAAAACTGCACTTGAACAATGATTAAAATTTTTTAAAAAAGTCTTCAGGTGAAGAGAGAATAAATAAGTGAATAAATAAATAAATAAATAGAATAACAAGTCAATAAAGCAATGAGGAACCTTAATGCAATGATATTGAAAAATAGCCTTTTTATGGTAATTCCAGCAAACTTGAAAATAAATGATGACATTCACTAAAAACAAAACAAAACAAAACTGTGTAACGCTTTACCAAGGAGCCACCTGCTCTTTACTGAGGGGCCACCACCACATATGAAGGCCAGGAGTCAGCAAACCACGGCCAGCAAGTCAGATGCTGCCCCCAGCTCGTCCCGGTGAACATGGCCACGCCCATCCGTGCAAGTGCTGTCTCAGTTCCCTCTGCTCTGCAATGGCAGAGTCGGCTGCGTGGCCCGCAGCCTCCAACTTCACCTCCTACCTCTCTGCACAAAAAGTTAGGTGACCGCTGCTGTAAGCACCCCACCTGAATGGCCACCACGGATCTAAAGGCCCCTCCCCGCCCGCCACTCACTCCTGCCGGACCTTCCTCCCCAGCAAGAGGGAGAGGCGCCGCCACACCAGCCCCCACCAGCTATTCCCAGGCACAGTCTGGCCACCACTCCCCCTTCTCGAAATGCAGACTGTGTATTTAAAAAGGAGCAAGTCATGTTTGCAAATGCCTGTGGGAGGACCCTCTGCACAGAAATCAGGCTTGATTTCACGATGGGATAGTAGAAAGCTTGGACTCGCAGTGCTCCAGCAAGGCAGCGGGGACACTGCCAGTCGCCGCAGGTCCACGGCTTCTGACCCAAGGCAAAAACAAAAACGGCCAGACCATCTCTGCCTGTTGGGCGGCCCCCGAGCCACCGCCACGGGGAGCCACAAGGAGGCAGCCCAGCGGGCCCCTGCTGCCCACCCAGCGCGGGGCCTGGACCTGGGGCCATCCTCGCTCACCTGTCCAGGTCCTCATCCAGAGATTCGTACGAGCTCTCATAGCACTCGATGCGCCTCATGAAGTCCTCCGTAGCCTCGTCACTGTCGCGGTTGACGTAGTCGGGGCTACCCAGTTTCACTTGCTGCCGGAACCGGGCACAAAGTGAGGACACGTCAGGGCTGGAGGCCAGGTGGGGCCGGAGACCGAGGGGTGGGGCTGGGGGTGGGGGCCCTGGGTGGAAGGCCAGGCCAAGGCCAGGGCACAGGGCTGGAGGCCAACCACGGGTGTGTTAGGAAGAGTCCAGTGGCCTCCTGGTCCCCACACTGGAGCTGAAAGAGCATTCCTGGGCATCCCAAGGTCAAGCCCCTCATTTCTGTGGGATGGAGGAGGGAGACCCTCCCCACCTGAATGGACTCCCCAAACCTAGAGTTCGTTCCTTGAATAGAGAGAGGGTAGGGGAGAGGAGTCAAGTCTCCTTCTCAAAACATGAATAGCACCCTCCACACCCGACCCAAGGGGTGGAGCTTCTTCCCACATCCAGGGGACTGTGTGGAGGAAGAGGAGGGAGCACAATGAAGGCCCACCTGCCACAAAGCCCTGGGAGGGGATCAGGGGCTGGCGGAGGGCAGGCTCACCTGACCCAGCATTCTACTCTCTCCCAACCCGGCCCCAAGGTTCAGAAAGACCAAATCAAGGCTGGCCCAGGAACAAGCCCAAACCTGGAGGGCAACCTAAGTGCCACATGCCACCTTGGTTGTATTACTGTCCCAACAGGGTCAGAAGTGCCACTCACCACGATGTTAGCAGCTATGACTTCAGGGTCCACACAGATGGACTCAACAAAGAAGGTCTACAGGGAGGACCACGGCCGGCAGGAGGGAGGGATCACGGACACAGTTAGGGCTCCAGGCCCGGCCCCACAGAGCTCCCCACCCCGCTGAAGGCCAAGCCGAGCGGCCGGGCCCCTGAGGCCCTGCGCTGGGAGCAGGGTCCGGAAACATGGAACCAAAGCAGGTGCCACCTGCTCCATGACTCGGCCACCAAGACCCTGGCCTCCCAGGAAGGAAGACCCTAGCTGGGGAAAAGCAACCCCTTTCCCCCCAAATCCACATGGGGGCTGACCCATCGCATACCCGTGAAAGAAGCCCCGGAGGGCCCCAAATTCGCCCAGCCAAGGACTTGAGCCAATAAGGTCTCACCTTATAGCCGTTCTGCTCCCCGAAATTAAAGATGGTCGCCCTCCGTTCGCGGGTGGTATTTGTTGCATCGAAAACCTAGGACCAAACTATGGTTAACTGGGCCTCTGGCCCCGGGGAAGAGAGTACCACCCAACAACTGCGGGGCTGGCTCTCCCACTGGGACCCGCTGCTGGCCGGGCCCTGCCTGGCCAGTCTCCTTCAGACCTGTGGGCACTGGGCTGGTCCTCCCTGTCCTTGGGGAGCACACCCCCAGGAAGCTGGAAGGAATGGGTGTGCTTTGCTCCCAAAGGGCAGCAAATCCTTGGTACGGAGGAATGCACTCAGCACTGCTGTGTATACAGTAGGCGCTCAATTCATGTTTGACCAATAGGATCTCCTGTGAAACCAGTTACACCTGGAGAACTGAACCCATATTTATCTCCACTGCATCCCGAGACCCCAGTGGACTAGGAACAGAAGGATAAAGAGAACAGATGAGGAGAGGGGAGGGGAGATGTCACGAGGTTCTGTGAGACAGACAGACAGACACATAGTTGCTGACTGTGAACAACCGGGAAACCCAAACAAGCCCCCACGGACCAGAGCACACCCGCTTGTGCAGAATCAAGATGGGCAAGGGCAGAGGCACAGGCATCTCTGACGAAAGGGACGGTGGTGGAAGAGATGGACCGTGGCCGGTAATGAAGAGCCTGTGGAGGCCCAGTTCCAGCCGTCCCTCGTTCAGCCGGCTCTGCCGCCTGCACTGCTCTGGAAGCCCCTGGGGCCTGCCTGGGCCCCCTCGGGCAGTCTGTACCCCTGTACATCCAGGCAGCTTCTGAGCATCCCTCTCTCAAAAGGACATGCAACCAGGGCTCACCAGACACTCCAAAAAAACCTCTCACGTGAAAAACAAAATAAATCAAGCAATAAAAGGAACTTCAAGAAAATGAAGACAGAGCATGGAAAAAAAGAAAATGTCAAGAACGTTCTAATAACCACAAAACAAGAGCAGAGTTCTGGCCCTGGCTGGGTATCTCAGGTGGTTAGAGTATTGTCTCGATACGCCAAGGTTGCAGGTTCGATCCCTGGTCCAGGCACATACAAGAATCAGCCAATGAACACATAAATAAGTGGAACAACAAATTGATGTTTCTCTGTCTCTCCCTTCCCCTCTCTCTAAAATCAGTAAAATAAAAAATATATATACAAAAAAAGAGTTGTAATAAATTAGAACACAGAACAAGAAATTTTAAATTTGGAAATTTAAAATATCAGCACAGAAACTTTTAAAAAATTTCAACCAAATCCTTGTAAGACACTGTCTTTATAAGATATAGTTAGGGATCAAGCCTAGTATGCAGCCACCAGCAGTTCCAGAAAAATAAACTCTGAAAATCAGAGTCCAGTGAGTAATCACTCATCAGAAAGTGGCAAATTTATCGAAGTAATGAGATACAACAGGCCTGTTGGGGAGAGCTGCCCAGTGAAAACGACCACCGGACCCAGCGTGGCAGAGGAGAGAAGACTCACCGTGAGATACCTCATCCTGCAGACCCCACAGCCTCCCCAGGGGAATGGCCGTGAGAGGACCCCAGCTCCCTCCACGGAACTTTCAGGAATACCAGCAAGTCAGAATGACATCAGACTTTTCCACAGACACACTAGAAGCCGTAACACAAAGGAGTAATGTGGAAATTCTAAGGGGAAAGGGCTTCCCGCCTAGACTCTGTACCCAACAATCAACTCGAAGGATAAAGTGAACATTTCTAGACATGCAAGGTGTTGTGAAATTTACTTCCAAAGTAACTTTCTCAGAAAGCTACCAGAGGATGCGCTCCAGTAAAATAAGTTAGTAAGCCATGGAAAAGTAAGACAGATCCAAGATGGGATACTCCAGTCGGAGGAAGAAGGCAATTCCCCATGTGGCAATTGTGCCACAGACCTAGAGGGCAACCAGTCCAGATGGAGCTGCGGGACAGAGTGCTCCAGGTGGCACGCCTCCGAGGGAAAAAAGTAAGAAAAACATAGTTTCTGTGTTTGCACAGCGAGGGTGGGTAGGACCCCTTCCTGCAGACACTTGGCTCAGCCTTGCTCGGCCCACCACTTGCATCTGACCACAGGAGCCAGCACATACGCGTATTCCCTGGGTAGTATGATTTCAGGACTCGACTGGCTCCTGAAAGGCCTTTAAATGCTGGACAGGCTTCTCCCTAGGGCGGGGGAAGTCACCTTTGCTCCAGACTGGATAATGTGATCCCTCTAACCCATGAGGCGGCCAGCAATGCCAGCACTTGGAAGTCCTGCTGGGTCACAGACAACCACAAGCCTCTGGCTGCCTCCTGCACAGCAGCTGCAGACTTTCTCCAGGGGCTGGTCCCCGAGGAGCATCCAGGCCACACACACCTGGCCTTTCCCTCTGGAGGCCTGGTGAGCAAAGGGGTGGATGCATATGGGCTCCCATATGTCTCTCCCAGGTGTCATGAGGGTATCACACTCACCGCCACATGTCCCCCCTCCTCACTAAGGAACCGGCGGACGTCACAGAGGGCTGCCAGCGCACACTGCCTTCGGGGGAGAAAACACAGGGTCAGCCAGGACCCGACCCGGGTGGTAGGAGGACAGTGGGTGAGGGACACACCCTCCCCCTGGACAGGAGGGGGGTGGGCTGCAGGCTGCCCTGAGCTCTGTCAGAACCCTTGAACAAAGAGAGCTGGGGAGCATCCGGGCTGGTGAACACACGGAGGGGCTGGAGGGCCATGCGACCTGGGAGGGCGTGGACGCCCACGTCCCTGTCTGGGTGTCTCTTCCGTCTGGCTGTGCCCAAGTTGTATCCTTTATGATAAACCAGTAAACGTAACTAAAGCATGTTCCTGAGCTCTGTGAGTGGTTCTAGCAAATTACTGAACCAAGGAGGAGGCTGTGGAAACTCCGAGTTACAGAGGGTCAGACAGAAGCACGGGTGGCCCCCCCAGGGACTGGTGACTAGTGTTTATAGTAAAGGCAGTCGACGGGGTTGAGCTCTTAGCCTGTGGGAGCTGACGCTGCTCCAGGCGGGTGGTGTCAGAACTGAACTGAACTGAACTGAACGGGACTGTAGGACACCAGTTCGTGTCTGAGAAAACACCCCAGTGTCCCCAAGCCCTTGTGTGTGGTGAATAAAAAGGCACAGGCATGACTGAGTGCACACATGTGCATGCATGGGGTTTATGTGTGTGCACCCATGCACGAGTATAGGTTCTTGTGAGTGTGTCCAAATGTGCACTCAGGATGTGCATGTGCAAACACCCACGTGAGTGCACATGAGGTGTGCACGCATGCCTTCATGTGGTATCAGCACATGAGTGTGCTTAGTGTGCGTTAATGCACGTGCCCATGTATGTATATAGGGTGGGCACCAGTATGTACATGCTACTTGTGCCAAGAGATATGCAGATGTCTGCGTGCACATGTGGGCACCCACCTTCACTTGTTGTGTGACCACGTGTGTGAAAAGGGTTAACACAGCAGCCTAAGAACCCCGACCTTCCAACAGCCTTCCTGCAAGGCTGGCCTTGGGCTGGGGTCTGAGAACTTGAATGGTAAACAGCTACCTGCACTGATGCTTTCTTTTTTTTTTCTAAATCGCCTTAGTTCTGGCCGGGTGGTTCAGGTGGTTCAAGCACCATCTCATGCACCAAAAGGTTACGGCTTGATCCCTGGTCAGGGCACATGTCTGGTTGTGGATCCGGTCCCCAGTCAAGTGTGTACAGAAGGCAACCAATAGATGTTTCTTTTTCCCTTCTTTTTTTCTTTTAGATGTTTCTCTCTCACATCATTGTGTCTCTATTTCCCTTCCTCTCTCTCTAAAATCAATAAAAACATACCCTCAGGTGAAGGTGGAAACAAACTTTCCTGGACAGTTTACACAAACGACACGGTTTGTACAGAACACCTGCATTCCTGCCGAACTCTGCAGTGCTGGTATGCGCCAGGCACAGAGCATGCGCACCACTGGCCCTGACAAACCCTGGACATGCGTCCGAGATGAGCTGGCCCGGCCGAAAACACCTCACGTGTGTCATCACAACTTCATGCTGGAGGACGTAAGCGCACCCTGTCTGAGTTTGGGGCAGAGACTCTGGGAAGCTGGTTTGCTCCAAACTGCAACCCATTGGCCTCTCCCCTTTGCTGATGCTTTGTATTGTTTTGTGTAATAAACCTCAGCTGGGAGTGTGGCCACATGCTGAGATCCTAGCAAATCACAGAATCTGGGGTGGTCTTGGGGAACTCCCCACACCATGCCTGAGTGTACCTGAGTGTGTGTATGTCTACACAGGTGAGCACAAGTGTGCCTTGGTGTGCACATGAGGTTTGTAGGCATGTGTACGTGTCCTTGCATGCTATGCCATCTTGACTGCACATGCATGAGTCTGAGTATTTATATGTGTAGGTGTCCACACGTGTATACACTCACATGTATGTGTGAGTGTGTACGCATGGCTGTGTGTGTGTGTGTGTGTGTGTGTGTGTATGAACCCATGTGTACCTAAGGGGTGTGTCAAATAACTTGTTATCTTGTGTGAGACTTTTGAACCTCAATTTCCCCATCTGTAAAATGGGGGCAGGTAACAATGGGCAACACACACCCAGCACACAACAGGAGTTCAAACCAGTCCCCTCCCTTTTGTCTGGGTCCATATCACCAGAGGGTCCAGCCTTGAGTTTGACCTGCAATTAAGTCACAGAGGCCTGAATGTCAGACTCCCCTTCCCTTCTTGGTTCATTTGCAGGATGAACCAAGCAGCGAGGCCCAACCCACTGACCCAAGAGCAAAAATGGGTCAGAGGGCCAAGGCTCACAGTGGGGAGCTCCTGCCACCTGGTGGCCAGAGAGAGCTGGCTGCCTAGTGTCCAGGCCAGGGTGACTTCAGGCCTGGGGCCATTAGTAGAGCTTAGCCAACCACTGCTCCATGCCCTACCTAAGGGGCTGGGTCCCATCAAGGGCGAGGATGCTTCTTGACCCCTCAGTTGACACCAGACAAGAAGAGCATAGTGCAGCTCCTCAGATACGGGCTGGTGCTCAGTTTCTCTGGAGAGGGGACTCAGAGGAGGTGGGGTTGGGGAGGGGTGGGGGGGGATCATACGCAAATTTCCCCCTGGAGAATAAAAGCAGGAGTGTGAACCAGTCACCCAGCACTACAAAGCCAGGTCAAGGTCTGCCCCACACATGCCACGCACATGCTAGCCATCCTCCAAATGTACAGGAGGGAGCTTCTCCTGGGGCACTTGAGGAAAGGCCCAGTTCTGGGCCTGTTCCTTCTGCTTTGTGAGGCCCCAGGAGGTGGTCACCCTCCCATTCTGCCCGATCTCTGAGGACGGTACTCTGCACCCACTCGGCTCCGCCCATGGAAGGTAGCCCTCCCCTGCCCTGGACAAGGGTTCATTAACACCAGGGCAGGGCTGGACACCAAGGAACCACACAGCCTCTCTCCTGGTCCCCAGACCCATCGCATCCCCAACCCTGTCACACCCGAGAGCCCAGCCTTGGCACAGCCCTCAGGGGCACAGCACAGCCGGGGCTCAGGAGCAGCTATGTTATCCCCGATGCCTGGCCTCCAGGGGCTCCAAGGGCCCTCTCTGTTCACACGCACATCAACTCACTTCCTGATTTTCAGGCCCTCTTCGTTGTCTGGAAGGAAGAACTCGAAGGAGGTGTACGTCCTGACCACGTTCCGGCGATACTGGCCCACGTTGAACTCTGGGGGAAAAGGAAGGCTCAGCTTTCACACGACAGTAGCACTCCCCCAAGCCCAGGCCCCAAAGCAGTCTAGCCATCTCTCATCTCCCCCATCCCTCACACAGCCTCAGTGCCCACTTGGAGAGCCAAGGCCAAGTCTCACCCCGCGTGGGCACACCGATCCAGTTCAGGTAGCGAGTCAGCTTTTTAGAGATGTAGGTTTTGCCCCTGGCTGGCAGGCCCACCATGACGATGAGGGTCGGGCAGTTGGTCATGCAGACTGAAAGGCAAGGGGCACAGGTCAGACAAGGGTCAGGACCCCTCCCGGGGGGCCCTCCCTCCCTCTCAGCACAGAACTGGCATCAGACATGCTTTCCAAGCCTCTTCACATCACGCAGCTTCCTGAGCGCCCCCAGGCCCGACCTTAAGCCACCACTGGCTTGCTCCTGTGGGGGTACAGAACGAGTCGCCCCAACACATGCCTCTGTGGTATGCAGATGGCTTTGGGCGAAAGGCAACTTTAGCCACAGGCTCAAGAGAATCTTCTGCCCAGGCCCCATCAACTACAGAGAAGAATTTGAACTTTAGGCCTTGCCCATAAGCTTCTATCTGAGATAACTCCTTTGAGCTATCTGCAGGGCAGGGCAGACGTCTGTTTACCAAAGGTCAGTTCTCCTTATCTCTGGCTCAGGGTGTCTTCTATCCCTCCCAATCCCCCTTTCGTCTCTGAACCTCGCATGTACATAGGGCTCTCGTATGTACGCATGTATGTATTTAATTTGGTTATTTTCTCTTGCTAATCTGTCTCGTGTCTATTTGATTGCTAGGCCAGGCAGATGAACCTTGGGGGTAGAGGAAAGTTTGCTCCTCCCCCGACACCCCCACTCCCCAGGGCTGCCCGGGCTCCAGCAGGCACAGTGGGACCTCCCCTGCTGTGTTGCATCACCAGACACAGAGCCAGACCTGCCCAGCCCCTGGCCGCACGCTGCTGGGGAGTCCCACAGCGGGGGCTTCCCACACTGCAGATTCCCATCAGGGAATCGCACGGAGCTCTGCATTCCCTCTGCGCAGTGCCGCTGCGCGCTCTCCCCGGGGTGAGCTTCTCTTCACTGTGCAAAGCCCAACTCAGAAGCTGCTTCTTCCACAGGCCTTCCTCCTCGGCACCCCCGCGCCCACCGGTGTACTCCTTCCTCAGTCCCGGCAGTCTCACTGGGGAGTCTGCGTCCCGAGACCCGTCCCTGGGAGTGAGAGCAGCCGTGAAGTGACTGAACCATTCAGGGTCCTTCCGTCTGGCACAGAGCCAGTGCTCAGAATTTACGGACAGGAGGGTGTGGGGAAGCATCTCGAAACCCAACAGGGTGAGGGCTGCCAGGGGCTGAGACCAGAGACCCAGGCCGATGTCCACAAGGGCCGGCCCAGTCTGCCCTGCAAGGGGAGAGCCCACTCCGCCATCCCATGTGCCACCAGGACTGTGTACCAGTCAGAGAAGCTGCCAGGCTGGAGGTGGGGAGGGGTCTGGCCACAGCCCCCCGATTCCCTGGCCCGCCAGGATAGACACCAAAGCCGCAAAATGTGACCCAGCTCAGCCTTCCGTGTGATCTCCGCTCAGATGCCGCAGGAAGCTTTCCTCTCGTCAACCCCAGCAACTGGGCTAGGTGACACCACAGCAGACGGAAATGGAAAGATGTGGGGACCTGTCAGGGCCCTTCTCTGACCCCTGTGACTCTGCAAGTGCCCTTACCTGGTAGCCCTCTTTAGACAGACTACCAGGCCAGACCCCCCAACCCTCCGGCTGAAGCACAGTGGCCCCAGGGCCAGCCCTGCCTCGGGTCAAGAGTCAGAGAGACTTGGGTTCTTATCCGGACTCTGTCAGAACCTGTAAGAGGGCTGATAACCCTTGGGGAGGTCTAGCACTGTCTCCATGTAAAAGCACTTCCGGCCCTGACTGGTGTGGCTCAGTGGGGTGGACATCCTCTTGCCCACTGAAGGGTCACCTGTTCGATTCCCAGCCAGGGCACATGCCTGGGTTGCAGGCCAGATCCCCATTTGGGGGTGTTAACAGGCAGCCGATAGATGTTTCTCTCTCACATCAACGTTTTCTCCCTCTTTTTCTCCCTCTCTTCCCCTCTCTAAAAATAAATAGGTAAAATCTTAAAAACAAATAAATAAACGTTCCCTGGCAGAATGCCAGGCTAAGGACACAGGTGTACCTCAGCACCAATTGCCCGTGGGGACTTGGGGTGTGAAGGCACTTCTGTCCCCAGGGAGAAGTAAAGGACCCGACTCCCCAGTGGGAGCGCCTTGCTACTTTGGGCAAAGGTGACACAAACAGTGAGCCCCAGGGGAGGACAGGAGGAAATCCCACGGAACAGGTGAGCAAGAGTGAGGGAACTTGCAAAAAAGCCTCAGCATTAGCTAATGCAAGAGAAAAACAAGTTAGGCAAGGCCCTGTGCCATTTGCACAATTCTTAGCTGGCCAGCCAGGGCTCTCAGGTCACCACAAGGTAGTGCATGGCTACTAACCAGGGTGGTGCATGGCTACTAACCAGGGCGGTGCATCACTACTAACCAGGACGGTACATCACTACTAACCAGGGCGGTGCATCACTACTAACTGTGGGGGAGAACCTGCCCCCTTCCTGCTCCCTGTGACGATGCCACCTCTTCCCATTGCGCCCTGGAGGGTTCCTTCGAGATCTCAGGGCTGGGCTCCTGCATCCCCTCTTCATCTGTCTTCCCAGAGACACCTTGGCCTCCCCCAAGGGGGTCTGCTCAGCACCCTCCCACCCTGTGTGCACAGCCCTGGTGGGTGGGCAGGGCAGCAAATCAGGGCTGTGTGCAAAATGAGAGCAATAAATTACCTATTACTTCTGTTCCTCCAGATAAGCTCCCAAGGAAATGACCCAAAAGAAAAGTCAAAGTACAAGTCTCTTCACAACAGCTCTGCTTCCAACAGCAAAACACTGGGAAAGTGCCAGCCGAGCAGAAGTTGCAAACCAAGGCCCCCGTGGGGGCGTGGGGGTGGTAAACCCCACTGCATCGGAACACAGAGCACGCTGACCAGGCAAGCCAGGACATGCAGCTCTGGGCCCTCAAGTACCCAGACAATGAGCAGCAGGACAGCAGGACAGCAGTACACAATTTTTAGAACATTGGGTATATGCGGAAGGAAATCTGAAAACATGTCACTTGGCTTCCCCCTCTAGTTCCTCCTCCTGTACATTTGTTCGAGACCACGGGAACCCTAGCACACAAGAGGCCTGAGACAAGCCTCGTGCCAGACAGTGAACACTTTCTGGGGAGGCCACCCCAGGGACAGCCACAAGTCCTTGAAGTGGGTTCCAGAACTGATTCTTGAACTGTGCCTGCTCCACTCCCCTGGGCCAGGCGGGGGAAGGAGGAGCTCCTGGAAATAAAGCAACATGGTATCACTGTCCTGTTCAGAGGGGACAGAAAGTCAGCTCTCCAACTGTCCTGTACACACCCCAGTCATGTCCACACCCAGGAAGAGTCTTGCCACCTATTGGCTAAGAAAAGCCACCAGACACTGTCCTTTCTGCTGTGCTTCCTAAGTCCCCTCTTCATCCTTGGCTCACCTGCCCCCCAAAGCACCTCCAGGTGCTGAGGGGTCAGTGATGAGGGAGGTAACAGCTGAGGGAAGTAACAGCTTCCGGACCTCAGGTGTAGCTCTGATTTTTATCAAAAGGAGGAAGAATCGCTAATGAGAAGTGGAGGTGGAGGAAGCACAGGATGTCCCACAACCACGGATCCGATCAGCCTCGGGTGCCCAGAGGACAACCCACCATACAGCACAGACCAGCCGTGCGCCCCGCACCCTCTTCTCTGCAAACGCCAGCGATCGAGTGGACTCCTATGCACCACCCACCCTCTCAGGTCCACACCTGTCCTCCTACCTGGTCATAGGCCCACTTTGCAGAGCATGAAGGCTGCAAGAATGCAGCCTCTGGGGAATGGACCTGCTGCACGTACAGGCTCCATCTGCGGGTTCACTCACTGCTGAGTCACACCCTGCTGTGAATTTTGGGACCCTAACCTGGGGCCCAAACCCCCACACACTCTGCAGGTCTCATCTTTGGCCTCTTGGGTGCCACTTCCTTCTCCAGGAAGCACCTGGGGTGCTGGGCCAGCCCACACAGTCCCACCCACTGCAACACAGCGGGACTGGCATGAGCCCCTCTGCCCAAGCCAGAACCACATTTTAATCACAGGCTTGGAACTTGGAGAAAGACAGGCCCTGCCCAAGGGGCTATGAGACCTCGGCAAGACCCCTCCCCATTAGGCTGCAGCTCCCTTCCCACCTGTAATGGGGGTTAGCTCAGAGCTGATGCTTCAATCCCAGACTTCGAGGTGACAAGAGGTGAAGAAAGAGTGGTGAAATTACAAAATACCCAGCAAGCCCCTACTGAGCACCTACTCATTAAGAGGCTCACAGCAACTTCATGGAGCAGGATGGTGACAGTCTCATTCCACAGGCGAGAAGCCTGAGGCCTAGAGGCTCAGCTCCCTGCCCAAGGTCACACACTCAAGTCAGGAGGCGGCTTGAGTGCACCTGCCTCCAAAGTCCAGGTTCTTACTCCTTCCTCTATGTGCAGCTACCACCTACTTCAGACAATGCAGCCCTAACGCAGGCTGGCTAGAAGCACAGAAGGGGGGCCTCAGCCTCCACACCTCCAGAAAAGTCTGGAAGGAGGGCATGGCCATAGCCCCCGAGGACTCAGAGCACTGCATGGAAAGCCATGGGCCCAGGGCTAAAAGCATGATCACAGGTTCCGTCCCCCACCAGGACCTATATCATGGCCAAAGCCATGGCCACCGCCTGCCAGGACCCACCGTGTGGAAGGAGATACACACACTTCTTCCCTAGGACTCACATCATGGTCAAAGCCAAGGCCCCAGGCTGGCCTCCATGCTGGACAAACGAAGGGCACTTTCCCCTCCCTTATCAGGCCCAAGCAGAGGTCAGGAGTGCAGGGAGACCCTCACGCACACCCAGTCTCCTGATCTCCATTCCATACATGTACCAAGAGTCGGACTAGATGTTCTCTGAGGTCCTTGCCAACTTGCAAATTCATCACAATGTTTCATTACTCCTAAAACAAATCTTTGTTTTTCTTCATAATAAGAAGGTTGCAGACTCATTTAAGGACATGTAGAAAGTCAAGGTAGTGGGTTAAATACCCAGGACTCCAGGAAAGGCGAGCCCCTTAACATGTGTGAATTTCAGCATGGTTCCTAGATATTTTACCTGCAAATGTTACCATTTACCCATGACCCCACTGGAATGCCTCCACACCCCTGGACACAAAGACAGGCCGGTATGGCGCAGTGCCCTCAGTGTCTCTGTCCTAGTCAAAGCTGCACTTCCCTGACATTCCTCCCAAAACTCGATTTTAGGTGAAGAGGTGGGTGATGAAGGCCAAGAGGCAACCCTTCCTTCCACTGCAGGGCTAGCCTACACTTGGGCCTTTGAAAGTTCTGGGCTCAGAGAGGCCAAGCAATTTCTCTAGGGCCAACACAGCTCAGACCCCGTCCAATTACCAGGCCCACGCTCTCTGGCCAGCAGAGAGGACAGGGCAAGGACTCCAGGTCCTCCCCTGGCCTGAGGCAGTGGGGACACTGAAGTGCTAAGGGGCTGGGGCCTCTCCCAGAGGTGAAGACAGCAAGACCTAGCCCCCAAGGAGCCAAGATTTCCCCACATCCCTGTTTCTGTCTCCTGCTCTGCCACACCAGTCTCCGACCCACCACCTGTTTCTGCTCCCCTCCCACCAGTCTAGGCAGCCTCACCTGTCCTGAGATCCGCACCGGTTCCTGGTCCCCTCTCCATGCGAGACCACTGCCCAGGCCGCCCTATCCACCCATCCCCGTGGACGGCCCTCCCCGCTCCCCGGGGACCCCGCCTCACCACCACGCTGGCAGGCGTGCAGGGCGGGCCGCCCGTTGCTGTACGGCATCCAGATCTTTTTCAGGGGGTTTTGAGTCAATTCCCTAGGGGATGCCATCCCGGAGGCCGGAGGAGTCGGAGTGCGCGGCTCCCCAGCCCTAGAAGCCGGGCCAACTGGTGCCACTAGAGACCCCGCCCCTCGGCCCCGCCTCTCCCCCAGCCGCGTGACGCAAGGCCAGCACCCCGCAGGCCCCGCCCCAGACCGAGCAGGCTCCTCCCTAACGAAAGGGGGCCGGGCCTCCGGCGCGCATGCCCAATTCACCGACCAGCCGGACCCCGGCGAGCCCGCCCTTCTTGCGGGAGTACAGGCCGCCAATGTCCAAATCCCTACGGGCCCAAATGCTAGGTGGTGTAGGCGCCTCCTCGGGTGAACGAGTCCAGCACACCCAACGCGACCACGCTGACTTGCATGGGTCTCTCCTAAGGCCTCGCCCGGGGCAATCGCTGCCTCGTCCCCAAGGCACCCTAAATTCCGCTCCTAACCACGCGGGACCTCAGGGACCCCAGGAGGGACGATTTTACCTTCAGTGGGGCACAGTGTACGTGACACACGGGACTTGATTGGTCAGGACCAGCCTAGAGGCTTCTGGGCGACTGTAATCACTGGCCTGATGTCCCCAACTGTCAACTTCTCTCTGTCCCGACCCTCTCATCAGCTCCAAGTCCCGGAACTCTCCTCCAGCACATAGGAGCGATCCGCTCAACCATGCTGAAAACGCTCCTTTATGTCATGGACAGGGACCTAGGAAATACTTCAAACCTGATCGTGTTTCTCCTTTGCCTTAGCTGCTGGGGAGCTCGGGCTAAACCCCAGGCAACCTGGAGCAAGTGAGTGGGACGTGAGTGGGTGTGGGACATAACCAAGCTCTGTGGGGACTCCGCTGAAAATGGAATGTGCAGGTCATCAATCTTACAAGATCCTAGTATAGAGTGTATATGTCAGTGTCTGAAAAATCCACTCTAAAGCACATTCATGTTATCATTTATTATATTATTTGTCTACTGTCTCTTAAAATGCAGTGGAGACGAGGCAGAAGTCTGGAAGTTCAGAAACCCCTGGGCCACCCTGCTGTCTTCTCCACTCAGCCTCTCTGAGCTTTGGACATTTTCTGCCCTGGGGCCCCTATTGACACGGCTGAACTCGTCACAATGCCCTCCAGCGAGGCCCTCTGCCACTCCCCTTGACGGGATCACTGTGCCCTACCTGGACTTCCCTCTGACCAAACTGTGCCCGGTCAGGAGCCAGATGCTAGGGGCATGAGCAAGGAAGGGTCACCCCAGTACACCGCAGATGCTGCAACCCCTCCCTCTGCCCTCTTCGCCACACACCTGCCTTGGGTTTTTTCTCCAAATCACCACCCAGCCCTTTAGAGCCTGGCAAGGACTCTTAGGATGACTCTGACACAGATGGCCTGCCCACTTCCCAGGAAATGAAGGGTCAGGAGGTCCATGGGCTGGAAGCCCACCTAGACCCTCCCTGAAACCAGCTCTAGCTGCCTCCCCTGGGGGATGCCCTACCTCAGACATCTTCGGCCACTTCCTCCTTCCTCTGCAGGGTCCACCCCCACTTCCCTCCACCCCGTGCCCAGCACCTCTGAGCACACCCATGGGTGGCCTCTGATGAGCAGGAAGCCCTTCATGACCACCCTTCTGCTTCCTCCTCCTCCAAAGCCACTCATTCTGTTCCTGGCACAGCCAGCCCTTCTCTCTCCAGGCCACTGCCAAGGTCATCCTGGGGCCACTCTGGCCTCAGAGACCTTGTTACTGTATGCCCACCCTGTTCATTCCCCCACACTCACTGCAAAGGCTGCCTCCTCTCACACCCGCAGACACCCAGCACCTCCTCAGGCCTGCCTGTGCTCCTCCCTACCTCCCTGAGGATGTCACTCAAAGGCTGGAGGCAGGAGGCAGCCGGGGCAGGGCACTGCTCCCCAGGGCCGTGTCTGGGGAGCCATGTCCACACCCAGAGAGGCTGAGTCTGGCTTCTGAGGAAGCAGCTCTCGCCTCCCACTCTTCCCCAAACAGCCTGCGCTGACCCAGACATACCCTCCCAAGGCCCGGATTCCAGTAGGAGGCCACAGGTCAGCAGCAGGAGCCCGGGGCCCCTCTCCAAGGCCAGGGTCCACATCTGCTCTGAGGATACTCCCCATGTGCCCTCCCATGGCCCCGTTTCTCAGGGAGAAGCTGAGAAAGGGGAGTAGTGCTGTAGAGCCAGCCCCCACCACCACCACCAGCAGGATGGCCTCGACGCGACTTGCAGCTGAAGCTCACAGCCCACACCTCACACTGCCACACACATGTCCACCTCCTGGCCTGCGCTCCTGTGCGCTCCCTCCATCTAAATGCTCTTCTGGCTTTCTCACCCTCAGTGTCAGTAGGTGCCCTCAGGGCTTTTGTCCCCTCGGGGCCACCCCAAAGTGAGCCAGCTGTCCATGGGAAGTGTGCCCGGGTGTCAGTGTACACTCGTGTGTGAACATGCCCTGCTCAGTCTCCCCACCGTGAACCCGCCTCACCTGGCCCTAGTTGCCTCCCGTGGCACCCTCTGCACTGACCAATGGACCTCCTCCCGTGTCCCAGGCCAAAAGCTGTGGGGTGGCTGGAGTCCTCAACCCTCAATTCTCAGCACTCAAACTCTGCTGTCCTGTATCCGCGGGCCAGCCCTGGCCAGCCACCAAGCTGCCCTTTGCAGCGTGAGGGCCCAGGGACCTCAGCCAACACCACACAGACCCACACACGACGCACGGAAGCAAGCGTGTGCACATGCTGACAGGCCCTGCGCCCGGGGGCCTGCTGCTCTCTGCTGCTTTCCTTCCCCTTTACTCCCTTCCTCCTGTCCCCTCTGCTGCCACTGGGTGGTTCAGGGAGTTCCCAGGAGTTCCAGCTTCCTCTGGCCATTTCTGGCCAAGGATCATCCCCTGTGTCTCCCTGCACCCAGAGCTCACAGCGGGTGTGAGGTTCCAATTTGGAGGCATGGAGCCATGTGACCAAGTGGCCCGGGAACCCTTATCTGCACTTGCTGCTTCCAGCCTGGCACAGGGTGCACACTGGTGCTCAAAGTGACTCAGGAGCAGCCAGGGAACACAGAAAGGGCTCCGAGAGGCTCATGACCCCCTAGGGCACAGGGCACACGATAGGTGCTTAGTGCAGCTCAGGATGGGCACAAGGCCCACAGTAGGTTCCCTAGAAATGCTACTTTAAGCACTAAAGCAAAATCAAATGAAAAACTTCCCAGATGAGCCTCTGAACCTCCCCAAACTGGTGTGACCCCTGACAGGGAACCTGGAGGCCAGCGAAGGGCCCGAGGGAGGGCCTTGAGCACTCCAGCTGGCTGTCCCTCCCCTTGGGCTGGAGGAAGAAGCTATTTATAGTTCCCCCTGGCCCAGCTCCCTCTCTCCTGCTCGACTACAGCGTGACCCCTCTTCCAGACCACTGACAGGCTGATACTCCTCAGAGCACCCCTCTACCTGCAGAGACACCCCAACAACCTTGCACCCCCTCCAGCACCAACCCCACTGCCCCCAGGTCATTTCCCAATTCCCCACCCTCTCCACACCACCTTGCGCCTACCCTTCCTGCTGCTCCTTGACCCGGGGTCCGTCAGGAGGCTGCCTCCTTCTGTGCCTCTGTCCATCCTGCAACCCAACTGGCCCAGGCTACCGCCCCCTGCAGCTGGTGGAGCCCCACAACCCCGCCCTCTGGCTCTGGAGAGAGGAGCATGACCCGTGGCCCCGCCTCCTTGGCCCCGCCTTGGGCCCGCCCCCCACCGCTGCTTTCAGCTGAGATCCACCTCAGTGCCCCCACTCCAGGCAGCCACCCTCCGGCCAGTACTGCCTCTTTCCTGGCAGAGCTGTCCATACCGCCCAATTCTGCCCTCATCTCCAGCTGGAGTTGTCTGCACCGCCCAGAGTGCCTGCCCATCCTCAGGCAAGCCTGTCCATACTATCCAGAAAGTCAGTCCCTCTCAGGCCCGGCAGCGGAGCCCGGAGTGTCTTCCACCCCAGGGGACCAGGTGTGGGGAGAGGGAGCGGGCAGAGGGGCAGCGTAGCCAGCAGTGCCACCGCCTCCGTGTGTCACTGCCTGGGTGCACTCAGCTGTGTGACTCTCAGCCATTCAGTCTCCAACACTACATTTATTGAGCTCCACCTGCATGCCAGAATCTTGACGTGCACTTGTCACTCGGTGCTCACAAGAAGCTAGGTGGTGTCACCTGTTGTACAGATGAGGAAACGGGCTCGGAAAGGTGAGCGCGCTTGCTCAGGGCAGTTTGCTCGGGGAGGGGCAGAGCTGGGCCCGAGCCCCAGCAGCCTGAGCCTGAGCTCCCTGAGCCCTATGCATCCAAGGGCCCAGGCTGAGCATGCCGGGCTACAGGTGGGACCGTGCCTGGCTGTGTGCTCTGCATGCTTCACGCAGGTTTTGGGGACAAGCACCTGTTCCTCCAGGCCCTGTCTCATGCCCTCACCTGTCACACACACTCACAGCTGTCAGACATCGGAAACATGGCTGCACATATGCACACTCCCCACCCCCAGAGGCAAGGCTGCCAAAGCCACAGACTTCCCACTATGGCCACCTGTGCCTGGAGATGCCCCAACAGCCCGTCCACCTGGGGGCATGCTGCCTCAGGGAGTACAAACATGCGTGTGACCATCAGCCGCCACTTCCATGTGCTGGCCTATGGGGGCAGGGCTGACCACCAGGTCTGGTCTCAGGTGGGCTGGTCTCAGAGTCAGTGGTGGGCTCCTGCAGCTGGTGGAGCCCCACAGGAGGTTCCTGAGAGCGGGTGAGAGTGGCCACACAGGGTGGGTCCAGACGCTCTGTGACCTCGGGGCCCCCACACACAGCAAGGCTGCATGGGCAGCGGCCTTCCATCGTAGTGACCAGACATGCTGTAAGTCTGTGGGGCTCCCAGGTGTGGCACGGCGGCAGTCACCCGACATGGCTGTCCAGACGTGCTGTGGCTCCATGGGGCATTCAGGTGTGACATGGCCGTGACCCCGTATGGCAGCGTCCAGATGCACCATGCCCAGAGTAGGATGTCCAGCTCCGCCACTGCCCTCCAAGTGGCCCCTGCCCTCAGGCTCAGCGGCGGCCAACATGGGCCAGGATGCGAGCATTGGCGGCTGCCTGCTCCCTTGAAGCTCTGGCCCGGGCCTGCTCCAGTAGGATCTGCTGGAGGCCAAGGGGGACGTCCAGCGAGAGGGTGATGCGGGGGCCGGGGCGGGGGCCAGGGCTGGGGTGGCTCCTAGCAGTGGAGGGGTCCTTGGTGCTGGCTGAGGGGCTCTTTGAGGCCACAGGGCAGGGAGTGGCCTGAGGAAAGTTCTGAGCGGGGAGCTGGAAGGTTGGGAGCGGGGTTGCTGGGGCAAGCGGGACCCTGCCCAATGTCAGGACCATCAGCACCAGAAGAGCCCACTCGGTCATTGCGTGGTCAGGCTGCCAGGAGAAAACAGGTTCAGGGTAGAGGCTGGGGTCAGCTGTGACCCCAGGGACAGGGACAGGGACAGGGACGGAGGGGAAGCAGAGTGATAGAGGGGAGACCGGCCACGAGAAAGGGGCTGAGAGGTAAAGTCAGACAGGCCAGGCCAGGGACAGAGGCAGAGACGGAGGGACAAGGAGAGAACCAGAATGACACAGAGAAGGGGCCGGAGAGGCCAGAAGGTGAGACTGAGGGAAACAGAGAGAGGTAAAGAGAGAGGGAAATCCAGAGATGGAGAGAGAGAGAGAGAGAGAGAGAGTGTGTGTGTGTGTGTGTGTGTGTAGAGAGATTATATTTATATTTATACTTGTATTTGCATTTATACAGAGGGAGAGAAGGTGAGAAAGAGGTGGAGGGGGATGGGGGGGAGGCAGAGCACAAGGGAGGGAGCCTGGAGGAAAGAGAGGAAGAACCCAGGCCGGGACAGACACTGTGGTGGGAATAAGGATGTGGAAACAGACACACAGAGGGACAAAGGGGAGCCTCAGGTCAAGGCAAGAGTCCAGCGCAAAGGGGTGGCGATGGGGGTCCTTGAACAGGAGAAGCAGCCAGGGCCCCCAGAGCGCCCTCAGGTCCAGAGACCTCCACTCACCCAAGTCCCAGACCCACCCGCCCCCGAGGCCCTGCCCCTCCCACCCAGACCCCAGTCCTACCAGAAGCGGCAGCCTCCTCTGGGGTAAGTCAGGGCCACCACCGTGGCTGCCCAGGGCTGGGGCCAGGCGCCTGTGCTGCAACCTCACCCTCTGCCCCCCTAAGAGCCCCTTTTATCTCTCTTGGCTGCCTGGGGGGCTGGGACACGTCTCCTGGCAGGAGGCAGCCCCCCACCCATGACTCATCCTCTCCTGGAGGGCAGTGAGGACATACCCTCAGCCCCCTCCCTGTGTACTCCTTTCTGGGGACAAGTCGAGGGCTGAGGGTCATAGGACAGCGGGACCCTACACCCATGGAGGATAGCACTGATCTCCCAGGGAAACCTGCCCCCTGACACCCCACCTCCCCAAGCAGCCACAACAAGGGTCTTTCAAAACAGCAGCTTTAATGCCCCCCAGAATCAGCACCATGTCATCACAGGCTTGGGTCAAGGGGCGGGTCAGACGTAGTCACATCCGCTCACTGCCCACACCCACCCCCACACTGAGTCATCTGCCAGGGAGGCAGGAGCCACAATGGGGGTTTGTCCACAGGGGGGAAGGCGAGACCCACGGGAACAAGTCACTGAAATGACGGACAGGCTCACGTGCGCTCACGGGCACACGAGCCTCTAGCACCAAGGAAAGGAACGGAACGTCCTGCTGAGACATCTCCAGGGATCAATGAACTTCAGCCCGTCCCCTGGGCCTCAGCTCTGCACAGCACCTGGCGGGGCAGGTTGAGAGCTGTGTCAGCCACCTGACCTTACCCAGCACGTGGGCCACAGGGCAGCGCTGGGCGAAGGAGAGTGGGGGAGGGGGTCCCTATCGGCTCTTTCAAGGAGAGAGAACAGAGGGGACCATTCTAAAGACTCCACAGGTGGGTTCTCTCTTCAGCTCTTTGGTCTTGTGGTCTGCCCCAGGTCCCCCAGTTGGAGGGGTTTCTGACCCGGGACACTGACCCAGGAGCTGATCTGAGCAGGCTCAGCACCCGGCCCCTGCTGGGGCAGAGGGCAAGCCCATACCTCTGCCCTGGCTCTGGGCGCCCTGTGGTGGGCAGCGGCGCTCACAGGCCTCACGGGTCCCGAAACGGTTGGCATTCCCTCCACAGCCGCTGTAGACGAAGGGGTGACAGCCCCCTGTGCCTCCAGCCACGGCCCGATGGTACCAGCGCAGGGTGTAGGCAGCACAGGAGCCCTCATCCAGTGGGAGCGAGCAGGGGTCTGGAGTCCATGGGGGGCGGGAGGTCGACGGAGATGGTGGCAGTCAGAGAGGGCCCGGGGTTGACCAGGGGTCCGAAGGGACCAGCTTTGCCTTCCCTTCCCCGAGCACCTCTGAGCCCAGCCAACATCCTCACCGTCACCATCCCAAGTGGCCTCAGGGTCCTGGGAGTCCTCCACAGAGTACTCGGAGTATTCATACTCGTCATCCTCAGGGGGAACTTGGTCTGCCACAGGGCACAGGGTGGGGCGGGCTGTGAGGGCAGTGCCACCGGGCCAGGCTCGTGGCGCCCAACTCCAGCCCACTGTCTCCCGAGTGTATGCACACATGTGCCCTGCATGCAGGAGCATGCTGCCCACACATGCCCCACAGGCCCAGCTGTCCTCACCTTCCTCCTCGGCATGAGAGACCCGGAGCACGGGCACGGGGCGGCGCTGGTGGGGGGCGGTGTCTGCCGCATAACTGGGGAGGGGGTCTGGAGCAAGGAGCAGGGCACAGGGCCCTGGGGTCAGCATGGCGGCCACCCCAGCCCAGCCCCTGCTGAGAGGGCCAGGGGATGGGCACAGCAGGGGCTGGGGGGAGGGAGTTTCCGGGAACAGAAAATACCAGAACACTACTCACGTGATCCAGATGCGATGAACTGGCCCTGGCAGGCTGGAGGGGGCAGAGGGGCAGGGACAATGGCAGAGAAAGCAAGAGACAAAGGTAGAAAGAGGCAGGGCGGGAGAGACACATGGGGGTAGAGGCACATGGGGAGGGACGGGGAGACCGACCGAGGAGGCGGAGGATGGGATGCAGAGGCAGAGAACGGGAGAGAGAAGGAGGAAACGCAGAGTAGCAGCAGAAAGGGCACAAGGGAAGTTGGGACAGGTCAGCGAAGGGCAGAGAGAGGGAGGCAGTGACAGAAACAAGCACGAGAGACAACGCGAAAGCAGGTGCAGATGGAGGACGGGCGGGGACAGAGCTTTATGTCTGATGCCTCAGGTCAGGCCCAGAAGGGCAGCCCCGCCCCCACCTCCAACCCCTCCACGGGTGGCCGTGTGGGCATCCAGACTCCCTGCGTGTCCACCCTGTCCACCATCTCCTTGACTCCTCACCGCCCGTAAGTTCTGGGGACCCCGCCTGACCCCGTCTAGGCGTCTCTAGACGGCTCGGGGCCTCACTCACCGCAGTGCTGACTCATCTCCTGACGCACGAAGCCCCGAATGTCATCCTCCTGGGGGTGCCAGACCACAAGGATCACGAAGAATCCCCAGACCAGGGGAGGACAAAGGGCACACGAGGCAGAAACGATGGAGAGACAGCGTCAGGTCAGGGGGTCAGGGTGCTGGAGTCAGGGGTTCAGGGGCAGGGTCCTCCCTCCCTCCTGGAGCACACTCACAGTCAGCGCAGCTTCTCCCTTCTCCCCTCGGGGGCCAGCAGGTCCTGGCCGCCCCTGTGTGCAATGGTGGGATCAGGCTGTGACCTCTGATCTCAGGAACACCAGAGGTCACCCCAATCTCTGACCGCAAGCTCAGGAATCCCCACTCACCTGTTCCCCTCTCTCTCCAGGGGTTCCAGGTGCGCCAGGGGCACCCACCACACTCTCTCCAGGGGGACCTCGCTCACCCTGTCAGGCGCAATGACCAGAGTCAGGGGTACAGGGGTCAGACATAGGGAAAGTTAGGGAATGTAGGTATGGAAGTTGGGGCAGGGATATTGGGAGATGGGGAACAGGATCAGAGGTCAGCGAGGCTGGGAGAGTCAGGGAGGTTCAGGGGTCAAGAGTCAGAGTCAGGGTCCCTCACCTTCTGGCCCTGAAGTCCTTCGGATCCTTTGGGACCAACACTGCCAGGTGGCCCAGGGGGACCAATAGCACCATCATTGCCCCTGGGACCTGGGAGGCCCCCAATTCCTGGGGGCCCCTGGGGAGAAACAGGTCAGGGTCGGTGAACAGAGCCCCCAGAGATGGAGCCACTTCCAGAGTGCACAATCCCCTCAGTTCACCATGACCTTGGCCTCAATTTACCCGCTCTCCTTTCTCGCCCTGGTCACCCTTGTGTCCTGACTGTCCATCGAAGCCTCGGTTGCCCTGGGAACAGAAAGGAATATGGTAGACCTTCTGCCCTGGCCTTGCTCGGCTCAGCCGCGAGCACCCGGGCACAGTGGCCACACCCTTCCGAAACCCAAGCACCTGTGACCCTGGCAGCCTGGGATGCTCCAACCACGGTGACACCTAGGACCCCAACCCCACTACAGTGCCCCCCGACTCCACCTGTTTTCCTACACTGACCTACTACCCTCCTCCCCCACCTGCCACAGACCTCCCATCCCTCCACCCTAAAGCCCACCGAGACCCTCACTCACCCCGAAACCTCAAGACCAGTGCCCCCCCACTGTGTCCCAACCTCCACAATTTCCTTCACTCGAAACTCTCGTGACCCAATCATGGCCTTTCTTGCCCATCCCAATTCCCCTGCTGTCCACTACCGGGAGACCCCGTACCTTGGGACCGATCAGGCCCTCCTTGCCCGGGGCCCCTGCCTGGCCTGGCATGCCCGGCTCCCCCTGGAGAAGAGAAGGCGTGTGCTAGGGCCTGGTCCGCCCATCTGCCCCCAGTTCTGGGTGTGCCCGCACTCACCATATCTCCCTTGCGTCCTGCCAGCCCAGGGCGGCCCGGGGGCCCAGCTTCTCCCTGCAGCCATCAGGGGTGGGGTCAGCCCAAGGCCTCGGGCCCTGCAGCCCCCCACATCCCCTCACCTCTGTACCTTATCTCCCTTCTCTCCGTCCAGGCCACAGGCTCCCTTGATACCCCGTTCACCCTGAGGAGAAAAGCAGTGGGAAGTGACTTCTGGATACTTCACCCTGTAACCCCTGGGCCCTGAAACCACTCTCCAAACTGGTCTCAGATGCTCCAGCTTCTCCCCTTCCAACCTCGGACCTAACATCACCGCTTTCAACTCTGGGGACCCCAACATATGACCCTGGATACTGACCTCTGAGCCCAGATACCTCACCCTCCAACATCAGGCCTCCTGACCAAGAGAAAGAAACCCAGGCCCCTTCCCACCTTGAGGCCCCGAAGACCCATAAAGCCCATCTCTCCTTTGTCTCCTTGGATGCCAGGGGCTCCATTCTTTCCCGGAGGTCCCTGGGGGGGAGAGGTCAACATGAAGTCATGGAGTCGGTGAGGGGTCACAGGGAATCCATCTGGATGTAATGGGTGGGGCAGGGTTTTCCATGGGGACCAGGGTCACCACCGGCAGGGGGTCACCTCAGGGTGGAACCATCACAGGGGTCACTGTGAAGGTGGGGGACACTGGGCCACCTGACAACACCATGAGATCATGGGTCGCCAAAGGGGGGACGGGGCCTGTGGGACCAGGGCATCTCACCGGGTCACCGGGAATCCCTGCATCGCCAGGCTCCCCCTGTGGGAAACAGAGGGGGAGGGAGGCGGCTCTTTAGTGTGACTGTCTCAGTGCGACTGACCCCTGCCTGCCTATCTGCTCCATGCACAGCCGCCTGGTGGCTCTGGGTCAGGCCCAGACCCTGTGTGAACACACACACGGCTGACTCTCAGCAGAGACATGCATGTGACGTGTGGCTCTGGCTCTGTGCCTGGGGCAGCACTTGCCTTAGGTCCTGGGAGTCCACGGGTGCCCAGCAATCCAGCCGAACCTTTGTCACCTGGCTCTCCCTTGCTGCCCTGGAGGAGTGACCAGGAGAGGGAGCACTGGGCCAGGTTTGGAATCTGCCCGCTGGGCCACAGCTCCCCAGTGCCACGGCCACCCACTGCCCCTGCGGCCCCAGCCCTTCCCTCCCGCACTGTGGCAGGGTGGGCTGGGGGTCTGGGCCCATGGACTGTGTGACATGGGCCATAGACCCCAGTTAACCCAGATTCCTGCCCTCCCTCTTACCCCTGAGCCCCTAAATTTATCTAGAGGGCCCCTAACCCCCAAGGAGACCCTTCCTGTCCCCAGAGCTCCCCTCCTGACCTCAACTGAGGCCCCTGAGCCCTCTGTGGGACCCCTTCTGCTCAGCTGCTCCATAAGCTCACATGAAACCCCTTCCCTCTGATTCCCAGAAAGCCAGTGCCCACGGTCCCTTTCCACCCTCCCCCATATCCTCACAGCCCACAGGACTCACACAGAGTACCCCCCACTTCCCTGTACCTTCTCTCCAGGGCTCCCAAAGTCTCCCCGAGGTCCTTTCTCGCCGTCTGCACCTCGCAGTCCTCGTTCACCCTAGGTCAGGGGTCAGGAGTCAGGGTCAGGAGCTGGAGGCCCCTCACCCTCTGAGGGTTTGAACTCTCAGATCTCCTGGCCCTGGCCCCATAGGAATCCCACCCACGCCCAAGGGAGACCCAGTCTGCATGAGAGCAGACCCACTCACCGTGTCCCCCTTGGCACCCCGTGGCCCCGGAGGCCCCATAATTACAGCCGAGTCACCCTGAGTGGATGAGGAAGAGTCAGAGGAGTCAGAAGCACCCTTAATCCCTTGCCCCCGCCCTCCTCCATGTCCACACTCACCTTGTCACCCTTTAGCCCTGACGTTCCAGGGTCGCCCTATTGGATGGAAGAGCGTGAGTCTCACCCAAACAGGCGAGTCCCCAAGTCCTGAATTACAAGACTATCCTCTACCCCCACTTGCTGCAGGGGCCATTTCTTCACATCCTTACCTTCTCCCCGCGCTCCCCCCGGCTGCCCGGGGGGCCCTGTGTAAGAGAAGAGGACTGTGAGCTAAGGCTTTGGGGGGACAGGTCGGGGGTGGGGGAGGACTGGGCAGCCCAGGGAGCAGAGGAGACAAAGGACCACAGAGCAGACGGGGAGAACCAGGGGGCTGCGGGGGGCTGCAGGGTGCCCCAAGGGCACAGGCCAACGATAAAGTCACACTACTGGTGCTTTCCCCAAGGGGACCCACCGCAAGTCCTCGGGGTCCCTCCTGGCCAGGGTGGCCATCTTCACCCTGGATGGCGATGTTAAATTCACTGAATCAGAAGTTGGGTTTAACGGGGAGATCAGCAATGAAGGGAGTCCCAGTGCGGCTCCCTGCCGTGGGCCGCGGCCGCAGCCGCAGAGCAGGACGTACGTACCCGGACACCTGGCTCCCCACGCTCTCCACGGGCCCCGGGCAGCCCTACTCCGGGGTCTCCCTGGAGATCAACAGGACAGCAGGGATAAGTGTGGGGAACCAGTGGGCGACAGGGCCAGAGCAGGTCAGTAGAGTTGGATGGGTCAGTGGAGGTGTGATGGGGAGATGGGGGTTGGACGGGGAGACGGGGGTCAATGGAGGTTGGTGGGGATGACGAAGCTCAGTGGAGGTCGGAGAGGGTTGAAGGAAGTGACAGGGTACAGGAGAGAGCCAGCAGGACTGTGCCATCTACCCTGTCTCCTTTGAGTCCAGAGGCCCCAGGCACTCCCTGTGGGCAGAATGAGATGAGATGAGGGTCCTGTGCCCTTCAAAGGCAGACGTGCACCTGGTCGAGCAGTGTGGTAGGGCCAACACAGGAATCAGACACCGGGGAGCTGGGGCACCTCCTACTCACCGCTGACCCTGGTGGTCCAGGTGGCCCCAAGGGGCCTGGGGCTCCCTCTCGCCCTGGGGGGCCTGCCAGACCCTACCAGAAAAACGAGGCAGGAGAGGCAGAGGTGACTTGGGAACCTTCGTCCTCCTCTGCCTCCCGAGACTTGGAGCCCTGAGGCGAGGCCCAGGCTGTCTTCTCCTTGCCCACTATCAGCTTCAGAGGTCCTGAAGCCACCAAGCCTGCGCACGCTGCTCCCAGCACCCTTACCCGTTCTCCACTGGGGCCTGGCTGCCCCGACTCTCCTCGAGGGCCTGGCTGACCGGGGAAGCCGACAATGCCAGGAGCACCAGAGGGGCCAGAAGGGCCCAAGTCTCCCTAGGACACAGACAGCAAAGGGAGGAGTGGTCCTGGAAGGACCCCTTTCCCCAGAATGACCTCTTCCTCCCACCTGCCCACTGCCCCCACCACGGGGGATGGGGCAGCGACTTACCTTTGGACCTGGAGGGCCAATTGGCCCAGGGGGGCCCTGGACTCCAACTCCTGGGTCACCCTTTGAGGTAAAAGGGGTCAGATTAGGCTCACCGAGTCTCAGGACCACGACCCCCAGCAGGGACCCTTTGGGGCACACATACCTTCTGACCCCTGAGTCCTGGAGCCCCTTTAATACCCTAAAAAGGGCAAAGGAAACAGCATGTGAGAGGGTGGGAACGTGCACCCAGAGCTCAGACACAGTTCCGAAGAGTCCCCGCAGAGTGTGGATGTGATCGTGATCACGCGGGGACTTGGGCGTGTAACCAAGGACTGGCTCGCAGGAGCTCAGAGGTGATCTCGAACTCACGAGGCACACAGAGAGGGTTGCTCAGGTGTAAACACAGAACACACGGAGCTCACACGTGAGAGTGGACGTATGGGTGTGAGCGTAGATATGTGGGAGCTCAGACAGGAGCAGGAACTCAGACATGCCCCACCCACAGACGTCAACCCAGACACTCGGAGCATAGACGGGGCGGGGGGAAGGGACAGCATAAACACGACCGAGAAGACCTGGGAGATCAGACCAGGGAGGAAGCGAAGGCTGAGGACGGGCACGCAAGCAAAGAGGGGCTGGAGCCCTGGGGGTGTGCCCTGGGAGCAGGGTCCTGAACGCCGGACCTTCGGCCAGGCTTGGCCAGGCAAGTGCACAGGCCCGGGGTGCTCCCTCATGTCCACAACTGCACTCCTCAGCCCCGGCTCTGGCTTGCCCACACCCCAGACTCACGTCTTCCCCAGGGTCTCCAGGCTCCCCTGGACGGCCGGCTTCACCCTGCACAGAGAGGGTGGTCAGGGGGTCTGGGCACCCAGCCTTACCCCTCCCTGCCCAATGCTCGGGCTTGGGGCCAGGCCCACCTCACCTTCTCACCCCGAGGCCCTGGCAGTCCTCGGTCGCCTTTGGCTCCCTGTGCAGATGGGTCAGGAGGCAACGGGGTCAAATGTGAGGTACGGTACGGAAGCTGAGGATGGTAAGTGTGGGTGGACTCTGCCGGTGAAGGGTCCACACACTCACCGGCTCTCCCACCAGGTCTCCAGCAAGGGCTCCCGGGGCTCCCTGTGAAGAAGAGGGCTCAGTGGGGTTCCTGGGTCCCACCCCTGGCCCCTCTTCCCAGGACCCCCCCACTTACCTTTTCTCCCTTTGCTCCAGGGGGCCCGACCACAGCCTGTGGGGAATAGCTAGTGAGTTACGTCACCTCCTGCTGTCTCCCCCACCCTGCTGTTCTGGATGGGCAGTGCAATCGAGGCTGGGGGAGAGGTCAAGAATCACCTGTCCGGGGGTCCCCATGAGTCCAGGCTCTCCTTTAGGTCCAACAGGGCCGGGAAGACCTGGTGACCCCTGTGGCAGAGCAGCATCAGGACCTGCCTCCACCACCCTCTGAGGCTGCACAGCCCCAACTCCTATTGTTCCTCCTCCTCCTGCTGCTTCTCCTCCTGCTGCTCCTCCTCCCTCCTCCTGCTCCTTCTCCTCCTCCTG
>PVIA01013402.1:0-32293 GCA_004024845.1 Tonatia bakeri | reverse complement strand
AGGAAGTGGCCAGAGGAGAGAGAAGAGGGAATTTCAGGGGAAAAGGGGAAGGGTTTGCAGGAACAAAGTTAAAAGACACATGGATAAAACTAGGGGGAGGGTGGTAATGGGAGGGAAGATGGGAGGGGGGTGGGTGGGCTTGATTGGGAGTAAAGGGGAGAAAAATGTACTTAAACAATCATTAAAATAAAAAAAAAAAGATTCGTTCATTATATTCAGTTATGTCTTTGTAGTCTCTTTCGGTGTAGACCAATTCCCACCTCTTGTCCTCTGCCCTTTTCTTTCTTTCCACAGAATTGACCTTTTGAAGAGTCCACGCCACTTGCCTCATGCAATGGCCCACATTCTGGATTTGTCTAAGTGTTTTCTTGTGGGATTATTTAACTTTTCCTTCTATTTTCTACATTTCCTGTAAACTAGAATTTAGCCCTAAAGGGATTGTTAGATTTGGGTTAAACATTTTTGGTAAGAAAACTTCATGGGTGACATTGTAAACTTTATTTGCACCTGATCAGGAGGCATATAATATCAAGATGCCCTAATATTTGTGACTAAGTAGTAACCGCTGTCTGTCTCCTTTATAAAGGTACATTTTTAACTTTGTATTAGTAATCTGTGAAGTGATAGTTTGGCATCATGTCAGTATCCTATTCCTTAATAACTTCTCACCTGTCGGTTTTAGGATTCACTGATACTTTTTCATGGAAGTGTTTTAAGTGTGCAGTAACATGGTTAGATGTGTAGTTTTCAAAGATCACTGTGGCTGCTGTGTGAAGAATGAGTTGGAGGCCGCAAAAGAAGGGACAGGGAGATGAGACGTTAGGATGAGTTTGTAGCGGTGCATTTGAGATGAAGGTGCTTTCCTACAGGACGCACAGTAAAGGTAGAGAGCACTGGATGGGTTGGGGATGCATTGTGGAGATGGCGCTGACAACACTTGTTATAAATTAGATGGAGAGGAATAGTGTTAAGATTTCTGGCATAAGCAAATAGGTGAACAGTGGTGCCATTTACTGACGTACATCATCATTTTGGCTTTTATTCTATGACGATTTTATTCCTTTTCATTTTATTCCCATAGGAATGTGTCAAATATTAGCAGCTACAATTTATAAATAGGCTGTCCATGACATATCTTATTTAATAAAGTGCTAGGTTTATCTGGCATGAGATGTGAAAGAGTCTGTTTTTCCTTTCTCAGTAGCATCCGGGAGAGTAGAAAATGAGCTTTGCTCTTCACAGTCAGCTTCGAAATAGAAAAAGTAAGCCTGTTTCAAGTGGGATGCTTCTAGGTTTGAGATGAACTATGACAGAGAAGCAACCTTATTTTGGTTTTTGACTAATAAATTGTCAGTTCATATGTTTTTCAAATTACTTTTCAAAAGTGATTTTTTTTTACCTTTGTGGTTAAACAAAGAAACAAACAAAAAAATTTCAGTGAAGTAGGAATGGAGAAGAAAGCAACTTGTCTACTCCCCACGGCTCCCTCTCTAACAGCTTCATTTTCCAGAAAACATGGTTTATGAAAGGAATGCCAGTGGACTCAGGGGCTTATACAAACTCAACCTATTTTCACTGTTTACATCATTGGTGATGCTATAATAATATTTGATGTTTGCTTGTCACATATTTGTCATTGGGAACTTTACTTCTTACATCTTGGAAGATGTTTTTCCTGAACTTACTGCCGTGAGAAATGAAATCCGAGAGCTTCCAAGGACCTAGAGATTAAAACCTGGATGCTAGGGGGCGCCTGGGAGTTGATGGTGGGCGAAGGTGCTGCTGTTTTTGTATGTGCTACGATTGGGAGTTCAGACAGATTTTTCTGATAAATCTTTTACAGTAGGAGGATAAATCAGAGACTCCCTGAAGCAATGAAGGACAGAAAACATCTCATTCCTTTCTTGGCTGATAGATACCCTTGACGCTGGACTGAAAGAGCACTCTTGTGTGTTATAAGTCAGTGGCTGTAATTCTTTTTTTTTTTTTTTAAGACTTTGTTTATTTATTTTTAAAGGGGAAGGGAGGGAGAGAGGGAGAGAAACATCAGCGTATGGTTGCCTCCCCCACTCCCCCCCGCCAGGGACCTGGCCTGCAACCCAGGCTTATGCCCTGGCTGGGAATTGAACCAGCAGGCCAGCATTTAGTCCACTGAGCCACAACAGCCAGGGCCAGTGGCTGTAATTCTTTTTTGTGCACCATCTACTAGGAGGTACTGGGGGTGAAAAGTGTAAATTCTCCTTCCTGTTCATATAATTATGAGTTGCCCTTCACAAGTTCCCAGAATTAGGCCTGTGTTTTAGCATTTCATAGAGCCTTTTACAATGAGATAATTTCCCTTGGAAAACTTTGTCCATAATAGCTTTCATTGTCCAAATGGTTTCCTGAAGCCTAGCCAACTTTGAGATATTATCTTCATCATTGATGAATATTTATTAAACATCTCTGGATACCCCATTAAGAGCATGCTTTATTTTTCAAACTGTGACTTTCCTCAACTTGTAAATAGCAAAATTATTCTGGAATAGTAATAGCAGGTAACCTTTATCTCACTTAATTCTCACATAATAACCCTATGAAGTAGATTGTATATTTTAGGAAGTAAGGCTTAGAGAATTTAATTAATTTGCCTCAGGCAATTTTAGAAAATACTGATGCCTGAGTCTCACCCCCAGAGAGTCTGATTCAGTTGATCTAAGGTGGAGCCTGGCCAACTGTGAGCCCGGGTAAGGCTAATACACTTTTAGAGTTGAGAACTGCTGCTCCAGAGTTGTGTTGTCCCATATGGTAGCCATTAGCTAAATGTGGCTAAAATATAAGTTGATTAAAATGAAAAAGGAGTTCCTTAGTCACACTAGCCACTTTTAAAGTGTGGCTGTTGGCTCCCATATTGGTAGCACAGATATAGAACATTTATATTATCAGAGAAAATTCAATGAATGGGGTAGCTTTGTAGTGCTTGTGTATGCCCCATTTCACCTTGCTGTATTTGTTTTCTTTTGGGTTTGGGAGGGGGAACTAAGCCACAACCTATTTGGAACTCTTTGCTTATGAGACTGAATATGGCTGTTAGAGTATGTAATTAGGTACATTTATTCTATATCTTTAACTTTCTTCAAAAAGAGGAAAACAATAACCTTCATTTTCTAAAGGATGGTGTGTGGAGGATTTTGCTAGAATGAAGGTTGAGATCTTCCTTATATTCAGAAATAAACACTTCATGTTTATTCCTCAGGACAGGTTCCTGAATAAATTATTAGTGGATCAACAGTGTGACTCTATTCAAAACTATTTTTCAGAGAGTTTGTACTAGTTCACTCTTTTACCACTATAGTTTGGGAATGTTTTTTCTACTGTTCCCTTGACAGAATTGATTTTCATTTTTAAAATTCAATTAATTTGAAAGGAAAAATCTGGTGCCTTGTTTTTTTGTTTTTTTTTTTAAGATTTTATTTATTTATTTTTAGAGAGGGAGAGAGAGAGAAACATCAATGTGCGGTTGCTGGGGGACATGGCCTGCAACCTAGGCATATGCCCTGACTGGGAATTGAACCTGCGATGCCTGGTTTGCAGCCCACGCTGAATCCACTGAGCTACGCCAGCCAGGGCTTGGTGCCTTGTTTTAATTTTTATTTCTCTATTATTAGAGAGACTGAAGTTTTACCTATGTTGACTAACATTTTCTTTCTCCTTGTGATCGTGGAACATAAAAGGGCAGGATAAACCAGTTGTTTTTTGCTGCTGTTGTGTGCTGTGTGGAAATAGTCAAAGTGCCACATGGGGCTTTTGTACCTCTTATAATTATTATTTTTGTTTATGCCTTAATATAGCATTACTTTGACTTGTAGTGAGTCTGCTATAATTTTAAAATAAAGTTACATAATTATTTACTCAATAGCCATAACAGTAATTTTATATCTAACAGAATTGTTATTAGTTTTATCTGATAAAATTATTTTCTGTTTAAGATATTATAATAAAATGTACTTCTAACAATATGTTCCTGTCTTAAATGTCATTAAAAATAGTCACAGTTTGCCTTTTATTCTAGATGAATAAGAAGACTGAAAACTTTCTGTAATGAGAAGACACATTTTTGATAAACCAGGGTCTATAGGTATCAATAATGACTGGAAGGCAAGCTGGATTAGAGGGCAGGGCAGTACATGTGTATTAGGAGGATCTCATGAAACTGCAAACCTCTCTAGTCTCCCCTGATTTCATACACAGGAGTGTGTCTTTACTTATTTTCCTTCCCTGTGTGGGCCACCACAATACGTTGCTTATAGTGTGCACTGAATAATGCTTGAATTGAATTTCTCAACAACTTGTTAATAGACCACTTTTAGAATTTGAGAATAATCTATGAGGTAAATTGAAGCAAGTCATCTAAAGGAATACAAGTAAGGTTAAGTGGTTTAGGAATCTTTTTATTTGTTTGTGATTCTACTAAATACTTTCTTACTTCTAGGAAGTTTGTGTGTGTGTTACAGCCCGAAGTTTGACTCTTGGGAACAAATCACGTATTCAGTGTTTTACTTTCATAAAGGTATTTTTCATTTACTTTGTGTGTTACCTTTACATGGTCACTTTTTCCAAATAGTAGCAAATTTCACAGATTTTAATATTATTAAGTACATTCTATACCTGTATACCTATATAATAAATGTTTTCTGAAGAAATTTGCTAGTGATAAATATTAAGTTAGCTAAATATTTTTATATATCATATACTTGTTATCCTGACCTATATCTTTTTCTAGACCTATAGATCAATATTAATGGGCATTTTTGCTCAAAGTGTGTTTGTTTGTTTTCTTTTATTATTACTAATTGCCAAGTGTTAATAGATTTAACTTACAAAGATACCTAAGGTTTTAGTTAAAATCTTTCATGATCTCAGACTTTAACAGTTCTTAGACCTAAGATATGTTTATTTCATTTTGCCCATCTGTGACCCCCAAAACTGATATGTTAACAGTCAGCCTGGGGAGCAGGAGGAAAGTGTCCAAACTTTTTCAATTCCGTAGTTGGTCACAGTATGTCCTTTAATAGTTTTAGTCTGAACCACGGTAAGGAGTATTTATGTTGCTTATTTAGTTCCTTAAAAAGTGGTATTTATGTAGTGTATATTGTGAGTGAAGTTAAAATTTTTTAAAGATGGATTTTTTTTTCAAAATTGAAAAATTTTGCGAGGTCACACCAATTTTTTATTTCATAAGTGAGCCTACTATTTCCTTCACAAGTTAGAAATCAAAGTAAAGAAACTTCAATAACTTACTCAATAATGAAGAAAATAAAAGTAAGTTAAGAACTAGACATATATACATAATTTAATAGTGTAAGTGTGATATGTTGTGGAAAATTTTCACACATCTTTCTAATGACTAATGATGAAAACCAGTAAATAAAACTTTTCTGAAGATGAATAGAAGTTACAGAAGTGGAGAGTGAAGCCTAATACACTGAGTTTAGTAGGTAGTCTAATACCCTTTCTAACTCAAAGTGGTATTACGAAAATGAGTTGGAGAAGTCTCCAAGGCTCTTAATGACTTCAAGAGTGTGAGCCACCCAGTCTCCTCCCTTTCTTGGAACCTTCCTTTGGATTGTCCCCTTCCAGCACAACCTACCTGTTAAGGTCTAAGATTGTACCTAAGCCCAGAACATCTGGAATGTGACTGTGCTCAGGTCATCCACCCTTAAAGCCAGCTTTTGGAGAATGATGAGGAAACATGAAATCTAGAAGTCAAAGATGCTTGCTCTTTCAGTGTCACAGCTGCTAAGTGTTGAGAGTATTACATAGAGTCACTGCTTTAGGTAGATGACCAGCTCTTTGTTTCTTAACATGCTTTGTCTGGCTTCGTGTTCTCTACACAGGCTACAGCAAGACCTTCACTGCTGCTCTTGGGGGTGCTCACTCACCGGTGACAAAGGGCATTACTTTTCTTAACCTTGGTGAGTGAGAGAGGCATCTCTCTGATCCTTTCTTCCAGGACATGATATCCTCAGCCTTCTGTATCTCGTTTTCTTCTCTGTGCACCCCATTTTCTCATGCCTCTTTGGGTCTTAGATTGCAATGACAATCACTGACCTTTGTGAAGCCTGATAGGTGAAGGTTTTCTCTGGAAACAACCTCCCACCTGCCCCCACCAACTCCAACCTTGATTGGGGTCTGGGGTGAGGAATGCATTTCTCTTTTTAGAGAACCTGCACTGTGAACTTTCTTATCTTCTTAGTAGCAATCATAAAAGTCATTTTGTTAATATAAAAATGAGGAGAATGAATGAGATGTTTCCTAAAAGCCTATGAGAAATAATGCATGATGTTGGCCCTTGATTCTAGAGAGGACAAAGGCATTTGGGAAATTGGCCATTCCCTTTTGCTAATTGCTGAAAGCTTCCAGGTCCCACAATTGATTTATGGATCAGCTCGAGTGAGTTGTTTTTCATTGTGTAAAGGTGGTAAAGGGGACTTGAGTTGCGTGAACGGAGTGTGTGAGGAAGAAAATAAAGAAGGGGTTTATTGTATCTCTCCACTGAAAGAAGCTTTCCCATGCTGACTCGAAGAGTTTAGCACAAGGCTGAACAACAGAACTGTTGCTTGCCTACACCTGGGACATGGCACAAAATTTAAAAAGGAGAAGCTACTGTCGTGACAAAGGTTTGGGAAGGTGTGATGTGAGGGAACTGGGCAAAGTGAGAACCAAAATGTTAAGAATGTTTATAAAAAGATCTTTATTTTGAAGAATACTATTGGTGAGGTAAGATATCTTATGCTACGTGGGCCAGTATGTGGCAGATTTTATCATGAGCTCGGATGGTGGAAAATGGCCTTAGGGAAGCCTGGTGCGACTGCTTCCTGTGGTAACAGACAGATAAGATTTCTTGGGGCTTTATTCTTATCAGCACCGTTCTCAAGAGTGATGTGGGAAACTTTCCACTAAAAAAACAGCATTTTGTGAGGTCAAAGGTATCCTTCCCTGTTTTTTAAGCCTGGGGAATGATTTTTGAAGGGCAGGCGTGGTTTAATCTGTGGTCTTCAGAATGTGGAGAAGGCAGAAATGTGAGAGCTTTGTGAAAACAGGCTCTTACACAGGTCGTCTTTCCTTCTTAGACACATTTTGTAGGCACAAAATTGTACCTAATTAAAATCATTCTAGAGGTCATTTTTATGCCAACAATAATCCTTTTTTGAGTGATATAATTTTTTGCTATTAATTTCCTGCAATTTCCCTAAATTGCCACTTTGTTAAAAGTGTCTTATATTAACTGAAACATTTTTAAAAACAGAGGTTTTTTTTGGAAAATTTTAATGAACTCCCAAGCACCACTATATAAGAAAGATATGTTTTGTAAATAAAAATCTTCCATTTAAAAAAATGAATACCATATGCTGTTTTATTTATGTTATCCTTATTATTACAATAAATTTGCTTGGTGATGGTAATGAAACCAAGGCTCAGAAAGGCTGAGATGTGTGCCGGCTTCTTTCAGTGTCTCTTACCAGGCGTACTATTTTAGTTTTTTATTTCTCCTGTAACCAATGACTATAAATTTAGGGCTTAAAACAACACAAATGTTCTCTTGTGGTTCTGAAAGAGTCTTGAGGAGCTAAAATCAACATGTGGCCAGAAATGGCTCTCTCTGGAGATGCCAGGGAAAAAAGGGTTCTTTGCTCCCACTGGCATTTCTTGGCTTGTGACCACATCACTTTAAGCTCTTTCATCATATGCTTTTCTGTAGTCAAACCTCCCTTGTGTAAAAACATTTGTGATCAGACTGGGTCCCCTGGATAAACAGAACATTGTTCCCACCTCAAGATCTTTAGTTACACCTGCAAGGTCCCTTTTATTACTCAAGGTAACGTTTTCATAGGCTCTGGTGATGAGCACAGGAATATCTTTGGAGGCCATCATTCATCTTACCACAGATACTATTGACATTTTTGGTGAGACAATAATTTTTTGTGTGAGAACACACTGAAAGATTTAATATCCTTGGAGCCCACTCATTAAATGGCATTAGGAATCCCCCTCCACTCCAATGATTATGACAACCTAAAACACTTTCATATATTTCCAAATGCCCCCTCTCCCAGGGACATAGTACCATCCTAATTAATTGGTTAACCTAGGTCATTTGATGCCCAAACCCTTGTCTCTGTGCCCTACTATATTATTATTTGTGTTTTTCTACTCCAGGTTTGCTATAATTATATTATTGTGACCACCTGTGCTGGGCAGTTTAACATCACTTGCTCTGTGGTGACTGGTTAGAGTATTACATCCTCTTTACTTTGCACAGAATGCCTTCTATATAAATGACTAGCATATATTTCTTTGCTTCTTTGGAAAATAGGATTCCAGCTGGCTTACTTATAATCTAAATGTTTCATCTGTATGAAATTCACTACAATCATGTGAATTTCTGTTTTCCTAAGATCCTAGAAAAATTATTGGTACTTTTATCCTCCCATTCTCCAGAAATCTGTTTTTTACACCTTGGTTCATTCTATGTACAAATTTTCTTGGTACAAAAATATCTAGTGCAGGGACCATGGAGGTATGAGTCCTAGGCAGCTAGATATGCAGGGAAACAAATTAGCACTTCATGTCGTGTCAGAATGCCTGCAGAGATTGTTTTGATAAATATCAGCTTAAAAGTTGTCTAAACAAAATGATGGTGATGATGACAGTAACAATGGTGACAGTGATAAGGATGACTCTGATGACAAGGTTGAGTGGGTAAACACAAGAGACTAAATTATATAGAGCATCCCCACCCTGGCAGAAACTGTGAAGGAAATTCCCATTATAAGCTATTCCCATTTTATCAGATTAATGACTAATTCATGTGGCTTAATGTTTTCTATTCTAATTTGCTTCCAAGATCATTTAGATTCACATAAAGCCACAATTCACTTAAAAACAAAACTTACAGATTAAATTAAGGTAACCAGGGCTAAATGTCTCGTTAAATTAACCACAGAAGAAGTAAATGAGATCTGGCTAGTAAGACGAATGCACCAACATCAGACAGCTTATTATCACATTGGTCAAAACTTTTGTGTCTTAAGACATTAAAGAAAGAATAGGAATAGTGTGAAGTTCTGGGCTTTGTATCTGTACGGCTTTTACCACATACAGGTGACTGAAATCTTTTTCTTCCACAGAATATTACATAGCTGTTTACTTACCTGGTCATTTCTTTCATCTACTTAACATTCAGCATCCAGACCTGATCTGCCACAGTCTGTTTTTGACAGGTATGGCTGTAGTTTTTCCCTATCACATGGTCCATTTGGATTTGTTTTGACTTTAATGGCTATGTTTGGGCGAGAGGGGTTCCTTTTATTTGCCAAACATTCATTCATTCATTCGTTTATTTCCAGGAAGCAATGACGTGATCAATGTGCTACCTTATAATCCTTTGCAGTCGCTGTCAGGGTCCCTGGTACTGGACTGGTGTTCTGGGAAGCTCTACAGAGTGTTCCTGAGCCAGGCCTGTTTATTACAGTTCCTGTGGCACCCCCGGCCGGACTGGGAGAAGATGGCCGTGTTGCACTGCCTTCTGTCCTGCGGCCAAGACCCACAGTTCGTGGAATCCAAGGTGCAAACACCGCTTACATTTACAAACAGGCAAACAGGCAATATCGGATGTATTTATGTAGTGGTTGAACAGGAACAGAAGTTATTTTTGTTTGTTAAGGATTAATTGAGGTTTATGGTCCCCATCAGGACTTGAATGTACTTTTCTCTTGTGCCTTTTTTAGTGGATCCCAAGCAGAGCTCATACTGAGTGCATGTCTGTTCTTTTGACTACTTTCTTTTCAATATTATGAAAAAATGTTTAGCTGCATCAGTAACATTCTAAGGAAGCACTCAGTAAATAGATTCTCAAATATTTACTTTTTCACCTGTTCTGTATTTGGTGTATATTGTCAAATGGACTAAAGTCTGGTGGCATGTTTTTATTAAAAATTACATTTAAATTTCACATATAGTTTACAAAGTGCTTTTACACCTTCTGTCATTTAATTTTACAGTTATCCTGTGAAGTCGGAGACCTAATTGGTATCAACGTGTGGTTGGTTAATTAAAAAAATATATCTTAAACATTTTATTTTAAGCTAAAGCATATAAATGTACATTTATTCACTCATCTTCTGATGTAAATTAAAGTCCTTTATTTAAATGTCAGATAATTGAAGTTCAAAATCATTTGTCTTACACTACACTGCTAGTAATGTATTATCTCTTATTTCCTGTTAATTTCTTTCTTTTCTTGTCCTAAAACGAGAAATGATGTCAAAACAATCTGTGTACATAGGGCAATTTTTTTTCTCAATCTTTTATAGTTGTCTCATGTATACTTAACTTTTTAGGAAGTGTTTTAGAGTCTTTCTAAAGCCTCCAACTTTTGTTGACCAAACAGCATTCTTTTTGAACCCATATTCTGATTATCTATGGTAATAGTTTATTAAATTACCTAATTGTGAAAATAAGTACAATTAACATGAATAAGTTTGGAAAAAAACAAATATTGGGAGGAGCAGAAATGTGTGAGTCTGCTGTGGCTAGGAAAGCTGTATAGTACTTGTACATTGTGAAGTAGGGACCGAGGGGCTTCATTCCACTAGATGTGCATGGTTTTGGAGACTGATGAGAGAGAGCTGTTGATAGCACAGAAATTATCCCTCCCTTGAGAGGATAGTACAGTGCTGCTCATGAGAGTTAAATAGTGTGACAATGTTCACCCTGATTACTGAGCGGGAATTCAGACCCAGATTTGCTGCCTCCAGGCTTAGTGGTTTGTTTTCTCCTTTGTCCCACAGCTCTTCCCACTGGTCCTTTGCTAAAATATGGCCTCCTCTAGCAAAAACAAACATTGGGTTGAGGAAGGTTTATTTGGATTCCATCCATGGGCACTTATTAAAAAGGCCTATAAAAAAGGAGCTCATTTCTAATACTGTTTTACCCACATGGTCTTGCATTATGTATCTTGTAGGTAGTATAGAAGTGAGTGTATTCTTAGGCAATTCCAAAATAGATGTAGAATTTAAAAGATTTATATATATTTTATACTTCTTTGGTGGTGGGGGCAGGGTGCAGATTTAAATGTTAACAGAATTGTCTTCTTATTTTTTAAAGATTATTCAGTGGATTTCTGAGAACATCTCTGCCTGCTATTCATTTGACCCCATTCAGGAATTTATAATTGGTAGGTGTTGCTCATGTTGCATCCTTAACCCTTTTGCCTGAGGGAAAAAAATAAATTGATAATGCCTCAACCTGTCAAAATGCTGGTTGGGAGCTTTCCCCCTCTACTGTAGTCAGCAGCTAATTAAATTTCATTCCCTTGTGGTTTTGTGAGGAGCTGTGGGTGCTCAGAGACTGATGAGATATGATTTTGATGCTATAACCTCATCAGTGATTTTGCGCCCATAAAATGTAGCTTCTTAAGCTCAGTTTTGTGTTTGCTGATAAGATACAAAGTAGTATAATGCCATTTGGATAGCTATAAGTGCCAAATAATTTTTTAAAAATTTATTCTCATCATCAAAAGTAGAACCTGAACATTTTAATCAGTAGATAAAATTACAATGGTTAACATTTGGAGTATAAAAACTTTTGTCGTTTTCTCATTTTGGCAAATTAACACTGTCCACTGCCTGATTATTATTAAACCAGGTCTATTTTTTTTTTTAATTTCCAAAAACCTGTTCAGCTTCTTCATATTGGAGCATATACCCAGAGACAAGTAACATGGATACACTTTTGCCATATTCCTCAGTGCTCACTTGGAATACAGTAAGTTAACATTTTTGTGTGCTTTATGTAATTAAAAGTGACTCACAGTTATGAGCCAGATATAGGCCATCCCTGCTGCAGTGACCAAGGTTGTGATTTCATTTTGATTTTGACTGATAAGGAACTGAATTGGTATTTCTTGCCAGAAAAATAATCCTTGCTGTTGGCCAAAGGTATTTATAAAACAGGAGAATTGAGGAGATGGTATAGGATATTTGTCACTCTTCCTACTACCAAGCAGAGCTAAGCCTTTATCATCTTCAAATGGTATTTCAATTTTATTAGCATGTAGAGTAGATTAAAATATTTCCTAGGGTTTCATAAATGAGGAATGCTGGACCACTGCTATTAATCTGACTGTTCTCTTTACTTAGTAGATTAGCACCTTCATGACCTCTTTTCTCAGCCTTACAAAGAAAATATGGAATAACTTTAGAGCTTTACAATCAGTAACAGTCAGTAACCTTAAGCAAACTCACTCATTTAACCTTGTCTTCCTGTTGGTCCAGACTTCCTCCTTTTTAATTAGGAAGTGCTGAGCTAAAGCATTGTTCGTTTTCTCTTGAACGTGATGCAGTGAACTGCACTGTGTTGGATCGGAAAGTGAAAAGCATGTATAGGCATCCCCTAAAAAAGGTTCTGCTTCCTCTCCTTTCAGATTCCGATGTCAGAACTACGTGCTTAGTCTTGAGACAGAGGGCATATCAAGAGGGCATTTAGAAAAATACATTCAACACAGTCCTAGGAAAAGACGTATCAGGATAAATTGTGACACTTCCTGTTTTGTATTTAGACTATTTAAATACAGTCCTTAAAAAAGACATATCAGGTATGTTTGATTAATATGTTTTGATATGCACAATGGTAGTGTTTTCCTAAAGACCCTTTGTTCTTCTGTTTTACTGTTAGAATCATTAAATTTTCATGCCTCATTGTAGGATTATAAGGGGAAAACCTGAGTGTGTTCCTCTTCAGGTCCTCACTGTTTTAAGAACCCTTGTGAACATACATGCAGACTTTGTGGTAATGTGGCAGGAAGTTTGCAGGTTAAACCACCCACTGTCAGGAAATGCATGTCTCAGCGTCCTCCGCTCACCACCCATCCTCGGTCTTGCTGTCCGGCCCTGTCAGCCTCAGCTGTGGGGTAAGAACAGGACCTCTAGTTCCTAGGGTTGTGTTTCAAGATGGAGGACGTCAGGCTGAGAGGCAAGCCTTCACTTTTGCATTTCTCATGGCTTTGTGCGGCAGAGGAGCTACTGTGGACATATAAAGTAACATTCATCCTACAAAAAGTACAATCCAAAAAACCCCAAAGTTATGACTGCCTGTGTACTAAACTTATTTTAGAGTTTACCATGTAGCTTTAAAGTTCTTATGGTTGGAATAGGTTACCTTAAAAGTTTCTTCTAATCCTAAAATTATGTAAATCTATGCTTATCTTTAGCAATGATGCAAGTCATTTATTTTTCTTTTTTCTGGTCTGCAAATGCTCTTAATGCCACACCCTTAGTAAACACTTGTCACAATAGAAAACATTATTTTCACACTTTTGTGTGGAGGCACACAATATAATTATAATCTGTAAAAGTGATTTACAGATTATTTCTGTAAATAATTGAATGGGATTTCAATTATTATACTAGATACTAGAAAATAAGATACTAGAAATTAATTGTGTTCTTACACACTGATAATCCTGAGTTATGCTGTGCAATTAGCCTTATTACATCTCTTCTAAGATGTTATTTATAACCTAAAGCTATAGTGAAATTATAGTGTTGTTTTTTGAAGTGTCTTACATTGTGAAGCACACTGAAGATTCTTATCATAGGCTTTTTATTCTCGCAGTGGAGAACTCAGTTGCTTGAATGTTCTAGAAGTTTATTTCTCCATTGTTGCCATCCCCCATTCACAGGAATGTTGTATATCAATAAAATTCAGGATATTTAAGTCCTATCAACATATGAGGTTTTATTTCTATATAACAGCTTCCAGATTATTTTCTCAAATATTATTTACTTCTCTAGGAAATGAAAGATGAATTGACTAGTTGAAAGCTGATGCACATAATTCACTCAGAAATACACTTTGAAAATAACAGTGAATAAAGGGCAATTTTGATTTTACTTAAATGTCTGTTTGGATGCTTGCTAGTTAGCAGAGTGTCACAGTTGGGACTACCTGAGATGACATGCACATCCTCCACGTTTCCATGGTGATAAAGCTGCCTCAGCTTCGTGGGGGTCTCTTAGCTCTGAAATTAGGGGTGAGGGTGAGGTACAGAAACATTTTCTACTTAAGGTCATACAAGAATCCCATTAATCATGGTTCTTTCTAGGGAGGAGGCACCAACTATAATGCATTGAAATGAAAGAGAGGGAGAGGGAGGAAGGATTACAAAAAATGGAATGTGAACCCCACCCCATTATTACACTGATAGTGTGAATGGAAATGGAAATGTGTAAACATTATACTATTTGCTCTGTATTTCTTCATTAATCTTCTTTCCTTTAGAGACACTGCCAACTATTATAATCATAACTCCAAAGAATATTTTTCTTCCTGAGGAAAGAGATAGGCTATGTTCACGGTTATTTATAAACCCCAAGGTTTATTTAAAGTAGAGGTTAGCAAACTGGAAGCTGCCCTCAGCTTCTGTCTGTGCAGAAAACACTTCCTGAAGGCATGAGCTTGTGGTAGCTGATATTGTGTGCCTGTTTTTCCCCTACTGTAGGAAATTCCTGGAATAACCCTCGTGACAGAAGAGATCACGTTGCCTCTAATGAAGGTAGGTCCCGTATAGTCAGGGACTCACAGGTGCAGACACGCCTGGCCTCCTTGCTGCCTCCACACTCAAATGGCATTAAACCTCTGTTGCCTGAGCGTTATGGTGGTTCCAAAAGGGATTGTGAACTGTCAGGAGGATGGAGGTAAAGGTTAGGGCTATTTTCTGGAAAATTCTTACTAAGCGGTTGAGTAGTCATTAAGGATATTCTTATACCATTCTTAGGAATGTTCCTTGAAGGGGGAAGTTTTCTGAAGACAGAGAATTACAGGGCTCAATGGAAATCGTATAGAACTTGCACTTTGTATTGCGCCTTAAGCCTGTCAGTTCTTGTAAATTATCTTATAGGGCCTGAAGTTTGGGACTTCATTTTTGCTGTCACCACCTCATAACACACAAACACACACATCAAGTAACCTGGCTGGGATTATTTAATTTTTTCTGGTTCTAAGAACAGCTTTTCTGTTCTCAAGAGTGACCTGCACTGACAGGCTGTGGTCTCAGTTGAGCTTCTGTGCACCTCCTTCCTGCACACTACACGCGGCAGCTGTTAGAATCTTTCTACAGTCTGGTGGTTTGGGAGGAATTTCTGAATACAATAGGGAGGATGGGGTGGGGTGGGTGAGTGGAAGAGAATGCATCTGTAGTTAAAAACTGGGTAGTATTTTAGCAGTTCCTTGAAGCTCCTTTGCTGTTTTTGGCATTGCCTCCTGTTAATTATAGATTGTTGTGTACTGGGAAATCTCAACTTCTGGCAGCAGGCCACTCAGTGTGCTGCTGCCTTTTCTTTATGTTTGATTCTGTTGGATCCTTGAAGGGTTGGCCAGGCCTGAGCAGCTGGGGGAAAGCCGTGGGCGTTTGAGGTCACAGTGACACCCTGGGGATGAGAGAGGGCTGACAGCGGTGGGCTTAGTGGTTCTGGTTTGGTCCTAAGAAGGGTGCTTTAAGGAGAGACTTGCGGGGGAATGTTTCTAGGCCACTGTGAAGCTCTACAAAGGTAGGAAGATGAAAGGAAAGGAAATGTTTGATTCACAGTTTAAAAGGTTCTTATTAAGGGCCTTCCTCCTTTCATTATATTGTTTCTGCTCCTGCAACTTATCCTACCAAACCCATAAATTGTTTCATGGACAAACAACAAACTAGTGAAAAGAATTTTAAAAAGAAACAAGTTTCACCCATCATTCAACAGGTCCTATTCGTATCAACTGTCTATTTCTCCCCAGTACCGTACCTTGGTATTTGTGATGGGTATGCATTTTTACCTAGTTTTAATGGTAATCTAGAGATATTTAATGAAGATTACCAATTGTATTATAAACATTTTTATGTTGTTACATCAGTGTCATAATTATAATTGCTAATGACTTCATGGATTCTACTGGGTTGCTGTGTCTAAATTACTTAATCATTCTTCTGTTTTGGGACATTTAGTTTGTCTCCAGCCCCAACTTTTAAAAAATTACTATTACTAATAATATTGCAGTAAGCATTTTCATACAGACGGCTTTCCTTTGGGTTTACTCCCCTAATGTTAAATGGCCAAGAGTATTGTTAGGTGAAAGGCTATGAAAATTTTTATAGCCTTTAATTCTTTTTTCCTTAATTGTCACCTGAGGACAAGCTTCCATGACTTTTAGAGAGAGGAAGGCAGAGAGAGAGAGAGAGAGAGAGAGAGAGAGAGGAGCTAAAGAGACATCAACTCGAGAGGGAAATATCGATCAGCTGCCTCCCGCATGCACCCCAACTGGGGATTGAACCCATCACCCCTTGGTACACAGGCTGTTGCTCCAACAACTGAGCCATGTGGCTAGGCTTTGTTGTTTGTTCTTGTTCAAGTACAGTTGTCTCCATTTTCACCCACCACTACCCCCCCCACCCCAGTCATCCCCCCTCCCACCCCTGATCCCACCACCCCTTGGTTTTGCCCATGTGACCTTTATAGATGTTTGAAAACCCTTCCCCGCTTCCCCCCATTACCCTCTCCCACCTCCCCTAGGCTTTTGTTCTTATTGAAAAATCCAGTCAAAAAAGTTGTGATAACTTACATTGTTATAAGGGATGTTTTCTGTATGTGTGTGTGTAAAATGATTTGTTTTGTGTTGTTCATATATATTTTTTCCTCTTGGCTATTCCTTCTGCCTTCATGCTTTTTCTCCTCTTCCTTGTCTTCAGCATTTGGCCCTACAGACAGTGGTTTCCCATTAACTGTTCCCAAACAAGCATGGGAGCTCTTTGGTGACTCCACATGTGCCCGTAGGCTAGTAGAAGTGTTAGCTAGGACAGGTTTGAACTGTAGATCTTGTCACAATCCACATGATCCATGGAGGAGTGCAGACATATACTGCTGGGATTGGCCTCGGGCTCAGAAGACATTGATTGGTACTGGGTTTGGTTTGGCTAGCTCCTTCACCGCCACCCCAGTCACTCATCCTGGGAGGCTAATCAGTGTGTTCCAGTTCATGGACACCTGGCCCTGGTGTTTCTCATTTGTTTCCCTATCTCTGCTTGAATAATATGTATCTCTATAAACTGCTGCCTTTGACCTACTTCTTCTACCCCAAGTCCCAGCTTAATTATATCGTGAGGGACCTGGTTGCTGTGGCATATCCTGCCTCTGCTTCTCCCTCCCAGCCCCAGTTATAAGACTGTTCTTGCCAAGCTTACCTGACAGAAGATGGCTCTGAGCACCTATGACCTGAATCATAAGCTGCCTTTTGAACACACGCCTGCTGCCAAACTTCCCATGAGGCCCAGGGACCCCACACTGTTTACTCTGAACCACACTTGCTTCCATTCTCCATGGTATGAATGCCCTGATAAGGGGTCGGGAGAGGGTAGGGAAATAGAAGTAGATACATGCTTTCTTCCTGCTCTTTCTGCAAATAATTTTAGAAGCACTTTAGGAGCAAATAATTTTAGGAGCACTTTACAAATAATATACAGGGGTAGGCAAAAGTAAATAAACAGGTATAATATAAAATATAATACAATCATTAATAAATAATAACACTACAACTGAGCAAACCAGGGCTTGGCCACATGGCACCTTGACACATGACCCAAATATTAGTGTTGAAGGAAACAGGTCTTTATTAACAGGATTCTGACCCTGGGGTGGGTGTGGGAGGCTGAGATTACCCCTGATCTGAGCCCTCTTCTCCATTGGAACCAGCACTTATCTTGCTCCCTAAAAGGCTACAAGCCAAAATCATGCCCAGAAGTTCCCCATGTCCTTATCTGTCCTTAAGCCAGTCATGCAAACAGGTCTCCAGCCCCTCTGGAATGTGCACTTGTGGGTCTCACAGTCGCCATCTTCTCTCAGCAGCTCTCTCCTTCAGGGTCTGGGGTACATTGTCCTCAGCCTCCATGTAGTGGTTCAGGAAACATGTGCCCTGTTACATGGATCATGGTGGACTCCAGGAGGCACACTTCCCAAGAGAGTGGCTTCTCCGTATGTGGCTTTTTTTTTTCCTTCAAAAAAGCAGAAGTCTGTAGTTTGGCATTCCTGGTCACAGTTCAGCTCTAAGCATCTCCCACAAATCCGTGCTTTTTTAGGCAGGTCCCCACACAACTCCATCAGCTCTGCCGTGGACCTGCTCTTACTCCAAACTGCGTGGCTTCCTTCGTGTGGCAGACCCTGTCCTGTACCTCTCAGACCATATGGCTGCCTCCTACATACACACCAAACCTCATGGCGTACCTGGCCCTTCCTACATTCTTCCAAACTGCATGGTTGCTTCTTGTGGCGGACTTTCCTAACACCCTTTCCTCCCATGTGGCTTCTTCTCCCTACTTCTCTCTCAGCCTACCATTATTTACAATGCTCCACCTGGACCTTCCTATGTCACCTCATATCTGGCCCCTCCTATGATGTGCCATTTTTGCCAATTCCCCCATATCTCCTACCTCCTTTTGGCCACTACCTTTAGTCAGGACAATAATTTCCTGTGACACAGGGGCACCGGCCTCCCCTGGCTATGTCACGAGTCACTAAATGCTCTAGTACACCTTTTGCCCTGGGTGGCAATCTGCTTCCTTTAGCCAAACCACAGCTATTAACTTGCCATTGTTATGCAAAGCATCTTAAAATGCCACAGCATCTCCTTCCCTCAGTCACGATTTATGGGGAATATGCTCTGCCGTTTTCCGAGGACACCCGGTCTGCACCCTGTTATAATACAAGAATAAGTTGTGTTTTGCGTACTCACAACTGTAAACCTACTTTTGCCAATAATATGCTAGGATATATAAATCAGTTGAATTAGAAGATTGTCATCTGAAAGACAAAATTCTTCCTTACTTAATAAAAGGATTTCCAAAATTTTTTTAAAAATGAAACAAGAAGTATATTGAAATAGTCTCACCCTAGAAGAAATGTCATCAAAAGTGTGACTTCCTGCCTTGGCAGCTGTGGCCTAGCTGGTAGGAACATTGCCCTGTGACTGAAGGGTTGCAGGTCCCATCCCTGGTCTGGGCACATAGGATCCGATGATCCCCAGTGCAGGTGCCTATGGGAGGCAACCAATTGATGTTTCTCTCATATGTTGATGTTTCTCTGTCTCTCCCTTCCCCATTCTCTAAAAGCAATGAAAAAAATGTCCCAAGATAAGAATTTTAAAAAAAGGGTGACTTCCTGGCTCTGGCCAGTTGGTTGGAGCATCATCCTGTACACCAAAAAGTTTCGGATTTGATCCCTGGTAGGGGTGCATACAGGAGGCAACTGATTGATGTTTCTCTCTCTGACATTGATGTTTTTTCTCTATCTTTCCCTGTGTAAAATCAGTGAAGATATTCTTGGGTGAGGAAATAAATAAATAAATAAATAAATAAAAAGAGCAACTTCCTAAGAGTTATTTTATCCCTTTTTAGAACATAGTTTTCTCTAGGGAAATGGCAACTTTTATAAAAGGGTAAAAATTAGCCTTGATTTTGTAATGGGAAGAGAAATTATTAAAACTGTCCTACATAGGAAGCATGTATAGATTAAAAAAGAGAAACAATAACTAACTTGAATATACAGATAAAAGTTGAAAGAGGACACCACAAATGGAGAAATGTAGTATTACCATATTTTTCAGTCCATAAGACGCACCTAGGTTTTAGAGGAGGAAAATAGAAAAAAAATTTTTGAAGCAAAAAACGTGGTAAAATATTTAATAACATAAATAACATAACATTTCACCGATGCAAAGGTAGCACTACATTCGGACTATAAGACGTACCCCCATTTTCCTCCCAAATTTGCAGGAGGGAACGTGTGTCTTATAGTCCAAAAAATATGGCTATATTTTTTAAGCCAGACATCTTCAGTTTTATTTCATAAAGTAAGGAAGGCTTTCATGTGATCATTTGTTTAGAGGTTATTCGCTGCCTGGCCCAGGGACTGGGAAGCCCAGAAAGATGAAAGCCGCTCCCACCTGTGATCACTCGGAGGTGAGGGTGTTACTGCTGGTGTCTACCAGGCCTCTAAACGCCCCTGAGCAGCTAGGAAACGCCCCTGAGTAGTGACACCTGGGCTGTTCTCCATTTACAGACTTGTTTGTTTAATCATGGGTCTTTGCCTAAAAAGTTTATAAAAACACTTTTAACTGGGCAAAGCATGAGTATAATTACTTGCTTATAGAAACACAAAGACACCTTTTCCTTGACCATCCCAATACAGATAACCACTGTCACTCAAATAAAAGGTTTGCTAGAGATCCAAAGTATCAGTGCAGACACGTGTAACAGCTGACAACTTTTAAAAATTAGAATTGTTGCTTTGACAAAATGTAGCACTATCAGAAGTATCGATCAGTTATGTGGGAAATAATTGATTTTCCAAAGTTTAGTCTATACATATATGATGTTGTGTTATAACTAGAAATATATCTTTGGTCTTCATCCATAGTTCCTGGCACAGAGGTCCCAACATCCTTATAATTTCCTAGGTGATAAGCACTATAGGGACATCTTTTATTATACTATTTAGTGCTCTCAGTTTCCAAAATAGCTCACAACACAAAGGTGAGAAGAATGTCTGTTATAGAACAGAACTAAGGGAGGGGAGTGTACAATATACTATTACCAAAAGGACCCCCCTTTTATCTCCAGGGGTTCCCCCCTGTACTAGGTTCACTTTGCCTACCACCAGAGGAAAGATGTCTCCCAATGCCAGAGATTAGTGAAAAGGAAAGGAATTATTTATTTAAAAGTTATACAGACTTAGAGTAATGACTTAATGTCTTCGTTAAAATACTAAAGTCCTTTAGAATACCCACAGATGCCCACAGTCCTTCCTTCTCTCTCTGCCCTAATCTGGGGTACCGTATCTCAGGAAAAGAAGTAGAAGTCCATGATTCAGGCTCCCAGCGCCATCAGGTTTGTCCCGCCACGGTCTCCAGTTAATCCAAAACCATGTGGCACCTTCTCATTGCTCGCCAGTGAGTCCTTTCACCTCTCTTCTTCTAGGCAAAGTCTCTCCTGCTTCCTAAGACACGTGGCAAAAGGGAGCACCCCAAAGCTGCATGGTTCTCCTCTCACATGGCTGCCACGCCTGGGTTTAAATCCCTGAGCCAGTCTTCCTCTGCAGCCCCATTTCTGACTCCTCCCACAATCAGTTACACCCGCCATCATTCCTGTATTCTTCCAGCTTTTCTGGACTGCCATAGTGAGTCTGGGCAGGTGTGGCCCCATGGCATGGAGCCAATCTTCTCCAAGCTCTCACACAGGCGCTGTAACCAGGGGGAGTTGCCTCCCAGTTACATCTTGGGTGGAAGTCACTTCCATTCGCCTGGCTCAAAGCATGACCACAGCTATTTAACATATCCATGAAACCAGTTAAAGGTTATAGATATATTAAATGACCATGCTAGAGGTTAGCTGCAAAACTGTTGCTATACAACACACCTCCCAATGGCCCTGGTCCATGTGTCCCATCCTCCAGCTGAGACTTGTGGGGGTGAGGACATCATATATATATAATATTTCCTGGACACCTTGAGTTCTGGACCCCATTACAAATCCCTATTTGGGGCCCCCATCTTGGCTGCACCGTTACATGTCTTTGTTATTTATAACAAGCCTCTTTCAACCACAGCTGAGTTTATGTTAATAAGGTGACTTTTGAAAAGCACCTAAGGATGGAGACCTGAGAAACAACCATGTGATTATAGGGTTGGCGTGTTCAGCCCCACCCTCATCCTCACTGCCCCACTCCTGAGGTAAAGATGGCTAGAGATTGAGTTCAATGACCAATGGGTAATGAGGTAATGAACCATGCCTTTGTAAGGATGCCTAACCGAAGGGGTTTGGAGAGCTTCTGGGTTGGAGGACCATGTGGAGGTACAGGAAGGGTGGTACGCCTGGAGAAGACCTGGACCTCAGTGCCCCTTCCCACACACCTTGCCCTGTGCATCTCTTCCACCTGGCTCTTCCTGAGTCCTTTCTTTTTATAATAAGTTAACTGTTTTCCTGAGTTCTGTGAGTAACTGTAGCAAATTATCAAGGCCAAGGAAGAGGTTCTGGAATCTTCCAATTTATAGACCTGTGAGTTAGAAGCACAAGTGACTTGCAATTGGCATCTGAAGAGGGGGGACAAATTTTATAGGACTGAGCCCTTAACCTGTGGCATCTAACACTGTCTCTAGCTAGATAGTGTCAGAATTATGTTAAAGGGTTGGACACCCAAGTAATGTTGAGAATTGATGGATGTGGAGAAAAGTCCCCTCACGCATTTGGTTACCAGAAGTGAAGTGTTCTGTGAGTAGACTACTGTAGAGAAAAAATGAGTTTTTCCTATACAATGCATTTTCTGGCACAGTGAGTTATGGAAGGTATAATTAATATTATAAAACATAATTTTATGATGCTACCCAAATCCCCACTACTTATTAGAAATAAAACACCAGGCTGATAAATTCACTCCTGTCATATCTGTGGAGATGGGGGTAAGGTTGAGAGGATGGAAATACCTTAGCATTGACTTTCTCAGGATACATACTGATTTGGAGATGGAATAATTTAGAGCAATGTTTAATGATTACATGAAAAATTTCAGCCCATGCAAAATGACTAAGAGAGTTACCCAGCTAGGCACAGAGCAGAGATTTTTTTTTTTTTTACTAGATTTTGGGAGGAATGAGGAAGTTCATTTATAAATAGGAGAACTTGCACTTGCAACATGAAGTCCCCCAACCGGAGGCCTCAGTGAAACTGAGTCCAAGCTCATACTGCTCTCTGTCTGGCAGCCAATAAGTTGGGTGACAAGGTGCTGGGGCAAGGAAAAGTTTATTTGGAAAACCAGCAAGCTGAGAAGATGGCAGACTAGCTTCCTAAAGAACCATCTTGAGAGAGTACAGAATTCAGGCTTCTTTTATATCAAAGGAAGGGGAAAATGGGAGGGGCAAGAAGTGATTGAGGATGAAAGACATCTGGGCACCAGCAGGGATCTGAGGAAGATTGTGAAACCTCTTTGTTCTTAGCCTATTGACTCCAGCTGATGTGAGTCCCATCATGAGGTTCCTGCAAATCTTTGATAAACAGTTATTATCTTTGTACATACTTCCCTTATCTCCTCTGGTAAGGCAATGTTTTTGTAAAGTTTGAGGTACAAGTAAAATTCCTCTAAGATTAGCATATCTATATGCAAGCCTAAGCAGAAGCCATTGAGCCAGAAGGTCATGGGAACAAAGCAGGCTTGGGGTCAGAGAGGGCAAGCATTTCACTCTGTTACATTTGGAGTTCCAATCACTAGAGCATCTTGGCTTAGTGTGCTGCCTTGCCACCTTTACAGACTCATCGCAGTGTCTATTTAACTCTGTGTTGGAGGTAGTGGGTCATTGAGTTTCTCTGGGCTGCAAGTCAAACCTGATACTGAGGTGGTATCCACTGAAGAGCTGAGCGCACTGATGCTTTAGCTCTGCCAGTTGAGCCCTGGCATGGAGAGTTAAGGTTCTCTTCCAGTTGGCTTTCTCTCCTGTAAGAAGATGCTGGTTAATCAAAGCCAGAGGCTGGTTTAGAAATGAAGGGCAGATGTTTCTTTCTGACAGTAATTTGCAGATGAGCCAGTACCATAGGGTTTTTTTTTTGTTTTGTTTTAATCAACTGGCAATCCAAATCATACATGGGAAACAATTTCTTAATATGTCTTTTGTCCTTTTGTTCAATTAATAGTTGTGATGGGCCCTGGCTGGTGTGGTTCAGTGGTTGAGTGCTGGGCTGAGAACCAAAGGGTTGGTGGTTTGAATCCCAGTCAGGGCACATGTCTAGGTTGTGAGCCAGTTACCCAGTAGGGGGCGCATAAGAGGCAACCACACATTGATGTTTCTCTCCCTCTCTTTCTTTCTCCCTTCCCCTCTCTAAAAAATAAATAAGTAAAATATTTAAAAAAATAGTTGTGATGGTCTACATTTGTTAATTACTTTATATCAGAAAAAAAGATGATTTCTCAAGGAGAGACTTCTCTCAGAATCAAAGTTTAAAACTCCCCCTCGTGCAGGAAAATGCTTCTGGATATTTCCTGGAGTATCTACTGGCTTCTAACACCTAGTCTCCCAGAAGTAGCTAAATTCATGGGTATTTTTCTTATAAAGCTTTGTGTGTGTATGTGTGTGTGTGTATTTTAAAGCTTTATGAGTTCTGATTAAGTAGCTGGCAATGTGCATCTTGGGCCATTGTGGCTTTCACTTTGCTCCGTTGTTTCTGATTAATACAGCGCTTAGTACTCAACCAGTTCCATATGCACTAGTTGACTAGAGTGTTTTTCTCTGCTCCCAGGTTGGTTGTGAGGATGTGATTGTGCAGCTTCCACCCCCCCCCCCACCCTAGTACTATGTTACAGTAGCTAAAATTTTATCTTGGGCTTCTTTTATTCTCTGGATTAATGAGCATGTTGGTGTTAATGTGGCATTTGACATCTTTCACAGATTGGCCCTAACCTCCTCTTTTATGCTGTCTCTTATCAACACAGTCACAAGTCTTCCTCAGCTTTTAAGCCAGAGGTGTAGACTGAGGAAGATATTTGAGGGTGGGAGGGAGACTAGGGTTACCTGGACATGCTCCAGCAGCGTTCCAGCCCTGGCTGAGCAGTAGGATTCCCAGGAAGGCTCACGTCACACCCCAAACCAGTTAAATCTCAAGATGGGATCCAGGTGGTTGTTGAAGTTTGGAATCAACTCTAGGAGTTGATACTGTCTACACCACAGAGAAGTGTTGTTGGTTGCTTTCTCCAATGCTCTGCCTCTGATCTAAACCCTGACCCTCATTTGGGCCTCGAAATCTTCACTCACCTCCCCAGAGCCATACCTGGAACATCTACTTATCCTTCACTTAATTCAAATCCATTTCATCCTCTGGTCCTCATCTATTAACCAGATTTCCAAATAGACTTTCCAGTTTACAATGATTTCCATGAATTTTTGTGACCCAAAAGTTGCATCACTAATCTAGTAGAGACCACGGAGTGACATGCGGTAGATTGTTTTTCTCTGTATTCTTTTAATAGGGCAACATTCAGCCCATTGACCTCCTTGAAAGATCAATATCTTTAATATGTTTATATTAAAATATTTTGGGGACTTTCGGCTAACAGTGTTTCTTGCTTAAATGCAAGTTGTTTTTATTATTTAAAACTTAGATTTTTTCCCCTTCAAACTGCTTTTGAAAGATTCATAGATTCCTTCAAAAATTTGGTACAAACTATATACATTCCCAGAAAATGCTCATGCAAAACACACACTCCATTTCATACACCACCATTGGGTTCGTGTGCCCCTTTGAAGCCTATCCATGGACTTCTTTTACTTGTTTTTTCTTCTTTAAGAAAAGGAATTTTTAAAATGGAGGGGCAAGGAGAAGGAAAGTAATTTGGGAGAGATCTTTTCTTAGGAGCCACAGGGTGGATATGTGAGTGAGATCTTCTGACAGGAGGGCGGCACTTGTTCTGACGGGAGGAGGCCCTATGACAGAAGGACACCGGCATCCCTCCCCCTCACATGCCTTGTCCTGAGCAAAGTCTGGGCAGAGCAGGCAGAGCTAACTGCCAAATTGACCACTAGATGTCACCACAACACCAATAAATTTTCTGGCTTTTGCCAGTAGTGTGCCTGAACCCAGAGGTAGAACAGCCAGAAAGCCTTAGTGACGTCCCATCAGGGACCTAATACTGCCAAATGTCGGCAGGATTTGCTTCCATTATTATTATTTCTTTGATACAAGGAAGGCCAAAGGGTGAATCAAAATACATTCAGTATAAATAAGTGGAAAAGGAAAGGAAAGTTGAATGAGATAGGTCAAGTGGGAGTATGCCCTGACTCCAGTGTTCAGATTTCCCCTAGAAATGACACTTTCTTGGAAATAGTTTTTCATCTGGGTGAGAAGGAATGTTGGCTGAACTGGGCTTTCAGGTACTTAAAATGGCAAGTTATTATTATGTAACACACTTTACAGATACTTCAAAACCATTTTGAACCAATTGTGACTACCCTCTTAGTGAGAATTTGGATAATGTGCTCTTATTTAACATATGGCCCCATTTCTTGATTGAAGCATACTTCATTTCTCTTTTTTTCTTGCAATATAGGCAAGTCTAGTACCACAGTAGGCATTAGCTCACTTTGTCTTATGGCCACACATGAACCCTTGGCCTCAGTAAAATCTTCATAATTGCATATTTTTGGCAAGAACACATGCATTATAAATTTATTTTCATTGATTTAAAAAACAATTTGTGCCTGTATATCCTTCAACATTAAAAAAGATATTACTACATTTAATTTAAAATATGAACAAATGGATACATTCTTGCTTCAGGGTACAATTACTATATCAATAAGTCAAAGACCTAGATCGGATGCCAACTATTCTGTTTTGGAGTATTTTGACAACTGAATGTGAAACTAGTTCACTTCCTTTGGAAGTAAATAAGTTTGGTGGGAAATAAGCCCATTCCACATGCTCCAAATCTTATGAACATTCTCTGACTGAACATGGCACTGTTGATACAACGTGTGTTTAATGTAGGCAGACCTGCTTAGCCTTAACGCAGGGGAGTAATACCTGTTTGGGTAAAAGGAGGTAGGAGAGGTAGTGGGGAAGGCAAGACTCTTTAAGTCTCTCTATTTTTAGAATTCCTATTGGGATTAGAATACCATTCTTTGTGGAAAGCATTCACTTGGAAATGCTGCTCTATAATTGCTGAGGAAGTAAGGGGACCCAATTTGCAGCAAGGCTTGGGTGTCCTCCCTGGTAGTTTGGCCAAAAGGGCTGGCTACTCAAGTTTGCTGATGTTTTTGTCTTCTACAGGTGCATAGCTTTAAGAGCTACTGGGAAAAACTGAATGCCAATCTGGACTATGTTAAGTACTCCAAGACACACTTACATTATAACAACAACGTGGTCAGGAGAGAGTGGCACAGCCTGATCTCGGAAGAGGTATGTGTGGGTTCAGGAGAACAAAGTAAGAAGCGAAAGCATAGCAAGTTCGATTCAGGCGTTGCCTGTAAGTCATAAGGCTGGCTTATGTTTGCAGCACTCTTCCCAGTTGCCAGGTGCTTTTACTTTGTTGCTACTGATCTCCCAATAGGCAGACAGAGTTGCTACTCTGATGCTTCTTTGGGTGATGGAACATCTTTGGGTTTTGTATTTTGATTGTGGTGGAACATGAATCTACGCATGTGATTAAGTGACATAGAATTACACACATATTGTACCAGTGTCAGCTTCCTGATTGGGTAGTGTACATGTATAGTCATTTATATAAGATGGAAACATCGGGGAGATCTCAGGTGAAGAGTACCTGAGACCTCTCTGCAGTATTGTTGTATGTAGTTGTAGTGTTTTTGCATGTCATGCAAAAACTTTTGCAACTTTCTGTAAATCTAGAATAGTTTTAGAAAATATTTTTCTAAAACTTTTTAATAATCTAGGTATTTTACCTGTTTACCTGGAAAGTATATTTCTGGGGAGGGTGGAAGCAAGGGAGGGAGGTGGGCTTGGCTGGGGTGGGAGGGAGTGGCGGGGGGAAATGCAGACAACTGTAATTGAATAACAATAAAATAATTTAAAAACAAATAAATAAAACCTATGAGTAAGTAATAAAGAAAAGACAGTATATTTCTTTTTTCTGAAATTCTTAATTGTATTATGTTATGTCCTTGGTGTGAAAATGTCACCCACAAGACCTTCACCTTTCACACCTCTGACATGTTCTCACTCCTAGAAAACAGGAAAAAGAAGAGCCAAGGTGTATGTGAGGAATATTCTTGATAATGCAGTAAGGTATGTACAGTTTGGGATTATCGTGTCTGTGAGATGGTTATCATTTGCAGTTATTTTGCTGGGTACCTTTCAAGGAAGTGGCTTACTTTCTTTGTGAGTGATGCTGTCAGCCTAGTGAATGCAGCCACTTGGGCCCTCTTCTAGAGTTTGAGGCTGGGGTTTCTAGTGGGCAAAGTTTATCCGTTAAGCCTTACAGGTTTGCATCCTATGGATGGTTGATTTATAAGGAAATAGTAAAGAAAGCTCTTATTAATTGAACACTTTGTGGGGAGTGTACAGATACTACGCTGATTTTAAAAAGTGTTAGTGGGCCGGTGAGCTTGCTCTTATTTTGAAAGCAGATTTTCTGGGTAGTGAGTCATCTCAGAGTGCTGCAAGTATGGGCCCTGTTCCACCCTCTGGTCTATTTTCTGTTCCCATTATTTCCAATAACTGAGAGCTGCAATTGTCCTTAATTATTGTCGTTGTTTGCACTGAAGGGCTTTGAGTTTTGTAATTGCCTGATGCAGCTTTTGCCAAGCTGATTAGTTTTTGGAGGTTTTCACCAGCTTGAGAACAGTTTCTGCAGTAGTATTATGGGTTTTTAAAGGATGATATCTTTGTATGGTATTGTGGTTTTCATTTTTTAAAAAAATGCTTCCTGTGTGAATAACATTGGGTAATTTCTTTGCAGGGTGATTTCGAACCTAGAAGCAAGGAATTTGGGTAAGAAAAGACCTGTAAACAGCCTTCCAGATTTCAGTCAGTGTCTTGTTTGTAACACTGGTCATCTTTCCTCTGTGGGTTGGCAAGAAAATCACTTCCCACAGTGTGATGGAGGCAGCACCCTTTAAGATCTTCCTGTCAGAGTGGCTGCCCAGCTCCTTCCAGGTCTATCTTGGCACCAGGACCTTTAGGGACAGCTGCTGAATGTGTTTTTGCTGGAGTGGTCCCTGAGTGTTGGCCTTCTGGTTTTCATTATTTTTCCTCAGAGTTGATTTAATTGATGGCATGCCCTCTGGCTGTACCCACAGAATGCACTTTGGAAATTCCCTTGGCTGAGGGCTGCTTTCTTTCCAGTGGTCTGACCACACAAGCGCTTTTGACTCATGTGCTCCTTGCATTTTGGTTGACACTTGCGCACCCACTGGGCTAGGTCCTAGGGGTGCAAAGATGAGGAGCCTTTAGGTAAGCACTGTGACTGAGGGGGAAGAGCATGGGCTGGAGCCAGACAAAACTGAACTTAATTCCAGCTTGGCCACATACTCACTGTGTCCTCTTAGGCAAGCCCTTTACCCATTTTGTGTGGCCCTCCTTAGGGCAAGGGTGAAGAGAAAAGGAGGGTATGTGGGGTAATGTTTATGGCACCCAAAACAGTGCTTGGCACCTGTGGGATACCTGGGGTGGCTGGTTGATCATTAGTGTGGAGGAAGAAAAGCTAACACAAAATTTCTAAATCAGGTGACAGGTATTACGTAGGTGCAGGTGCAGGGGCGAGGGGCTAGATCAGCAGAGTCTTGACACACAAGGGGGACTTGGCTGGATAGAACTGGGGGAAGAGAATGCTAAGCATATTCAGGTAAAGGCCCCTTTGTGGTTTTGTCAGTGGAACTCTTTCATGGCTCATAAATGTCAGTCTCTATTTAAAAAGCTGTTGTTTTTATATCTCTCTTCTGTTTTATGGACCTGGATATTTAGCTATATGTTGGGTTACCCTAATGGAAATTATTGTATATAGTGTGTTGCTGGTTGCACATCTGCAGCTGTGCACAGAACCCACATGAACTGTGACTGTGAACTTGTCAGGCAGCCCGGACAGGCAGAGCTTGGGTTCGCTGAACAGCCCCGAGGGAACCAGCCTCTGCCTGTTACCAGGTCATCCATGTCTGAAGCCAGGGGTTCTGTCACCAGCACCAGGCAGCAGCTGTCGGCAGGAGTCCTGCCCAGTGCACGGGGGTGTGAGTGTGTGTGTGATTCAGGGGTTTGCAATGCGGGAAATATTGCTGGTCTGGTGTCCCACTTCTGTCATGCCCACTCCCTCCCCCACCCTCATTAGAGCTCCTCCTGCTCCTGTCCTTCAGGGCTGCTTACATCCTGTTACTAGTCATTCCTTCTTGACACACTTTTGGGAACTTGCCCCTTCCTCTCACATGCTTTGCTTGTGCTAGTTTCCTAGGAAGAATGACGTCACTGCCAGGGTTAGAACACTCGTGTGAAATTTTGGGCTGCTGAGCTCAAGTCCTGAATTGTTTCATCTTAACCATGAAGGTTGTGTAGGATCCAGGTAGGATTTCTCCTGAGGTGTCAGAAGGCATCCATGCCCTCCCACTGGAGTCATCAGCCCATGGGCCCGTGTAGATCAGTCCTCCTGACTGGCACTGTGCATCAGGTGCTCTGGGACAGGAAGAGTGGGTCATGAGGTACTGTTAGAGGAGTGTTAGGGACCTGCCCCTCCAGTCTTTCTAGTGAAGTGCAAGTCATAGTGAAGAAAGTGCCGTTCAATTTGGTCTTACATATCACTTTTCCATCTTAATCTAATTATCTCGCAGTCTGATAACTTATGCCCATTAGTGTTATTGCCACAGTAATTGACTGGTCCCTTCAGCTTAGTAATTCCCAGAGACACTGAACTATGGGAAGTCAGAAAGAAGGGAATCAGGTGATCCTTCCATCACCTCCCTTCCCCTGGGTTCATGTCCCCCTTAGAGTTAAAAAATGGCCCGATTACTCTGTCTCCAGTGGAGCAGAAGTTCTTGGACAGTGGTGAGTTTTTGTGTTGAAGAGCAGTCAAAGCCAGAGTTTGTTGGTGTTGGAGCGTGTTCCTTCTCCCTCCCACCATCCTTCCCTCCCTTCTTTTCTCCTTTCCTCCTTCCCTCCTTGTGTCTACCTCTCTCTGTTGCCCAGAGCTCTCTGCGAGTCACCTGAGTGATAAGTTCAGCTTGCAGGACTAGGTCACACTTACCAAGTGAAAAATTTTTATCGTGCCAGGAAACTTATATTTTCCCAATGACTCAGAAAGGGGAAACCAGGCTGATTCCTTTTTCTTCTAGTCCATTTCCAGTAAACCACCCTGGTTGACAATTGCTCTGTTTTGTTTCAGAGCCAAGATTGACACCCCTCTTCCAGGAGGAGGACAACCACCAGAGGCTGCTCATGGGGCTGGTAAGTGGTCTGTGGTGGCAAACAATGGGCTCTAAGAAAAGAGGGAAGGGCTGGATTGAATGTCCCATTCTGATCTTATTTTTCATTCTTCTAACATGAAGTTATGTCCAGCACCTGTAGGCCCTGTGTGTTCAGTGGCAAGGAACAATATTATTTCTGCCCTCTTGGGATTATAGTTTAGTGGGGAAGACACACATTAATCAACTACTCCAATAAATATATAACTACAAAACATCATAAGGAAATTGAGGGTGTTTAAAATGAGGGAAAAGCAATGTTTCTGTGGCATTTGCATTATAGGTTTAAAATATTACAGAATAAAACATTCTTTCTGAAGAAGTCCTACCACTAGGAAAACCAAAGAAATATAAATAAAAATAAATTAATTAAAGAGCAGAATTGGTAAATAACTCCAAAAATCTTTAAAAGTCTGATTAGAGACATCACGAAAGTCTAATAAAATATTTTTAATACTGTGTAGGCTTAGGAATAGGATACTCTATTACTAGATATGGCAAGTTAAAAATATGAGAAAAGTATATAAACACATATTTATACACTTAAAAGTTTTAGTTACACTAAGTATCCTTGGCAAATAGGATGGCCAGACTTGAGCCAAGAAGAAATAGAAGATCTGAAAGCTCAATAATGATAAAATATTTTGATAAAAGTCAAAGATTATCTCCAAAATAGGCCCAAATTTATTTAAAGGTCTATTCTTCAAAATGATTAAGGGCGAGGGCATTCTCATGGTATGTGAAATATTTTTGAAAGAGATGGGAAACTTCTTAATCACTTTAAAAAGCCTGCTTATAAGTGTAAAGCCAAAGTCTCACAGTGATCATTTTTTTATTAATATAGATACCACAAGCTTAATAAAAATATTTTCCAGTGGTCTTTTTGAAAATACAAGTGGGGTTCTTTCTAGGAAGACTTAATATTAGGAAATATATTAACATAATTCATCATATTACTTGGTCAAAGAGGAAAAAGTGATAATATCTATAGGTACTAAAAGTTGATAAAAGTAAAATTCTACTTTTAGAATACACTAACCTAATAGGACAAAGAATAATCTAATACTAATAGCCAACATCCTTCTAAATGGAATGCTGGAGGCATTCCTATTAAAATTAGAAAGAAGTTAGGGATCCTTGAAATTTTCACTAAAATTTGTTATGGTTCTGCAAGAAGAAACAAAAGTAAAAGAAGATGTTAAGACTGTCCGATGCTACAAACAAAGTAAGTACCTGGAAAAATGGAAAATAAGTAGCAAGTTAGTTAGCTGGTGATTCTATATCT
>PVIA01013401.1:0-32328 GCA_004024845.1 Tonatia bakeri | reverse complement strand
CAGGCAAGAAGGGGCTGGAAAGAAGTATTCCAAGTCATGAAAAGCAAGGGCCTACATCCCAGATTGCTCTATCCAGCAAAGCTTTCATTTAGAATGGAAGGGCAGATAAAGTGCTTCTCAGACAAGGCCAAGTTAAAAGAGTTCATCATCACCAAGCCCTTACTATATGAAATGTTAAAGGGACTTATCTAAGAAAAAGAAGCAGTAAAAAAACCCATCAAACTCACAGTAACAACCACACCTAAAACAAAAGCAAACAACTAGAACAGGAACAGAACCGCAGAAATGGAGATCACATGGAGGGTTAGCAACAGGGGAGGGGGAGGAAGAGAGGGGGGAGATACGGAGAATAAGTAGCATAGGCGATAGGTAGAAAATAGGGGGAGGACAAGAATAGTATGGGAAATGTAGAAGCTAAAGAACTTATTGCACATGGACATGAACGAAAGTGGGGAATGTGGATGGGAGGGGGTGGGCAGGGTGGAGGGGAGTGAAGGGGGGAAATGGGACAACTGTAATAGCATAATCAATAATAAAAAATAAATAGAATGAAAACTAGGAGAGTCCATAAGGCAGAAGGTAATTATTTATGATTCAAATTGACATACATTTTAGTGACGGTATGAACTGTGAATTAAAGAGATGCTGGTGCACGATTTCTAACCTTCGGTGCGTACTGTCCACACTTACAGTCTTGAGAATGGCTTGCTTATGCGGCAGGTGCCAGGCTTCCCGAACTCTCTCTTCTAGGCACATTCTCATTTCAGCTGCGCAGCTATATTTTGATTATGTTCACAATCCCCCTGCCATAGAATTCTGATGCCTCTGACTAGGGTTTACTGATTTGGCCCCCAAATGGGGTGGAGCCTTTGAAAAGTGTGGTCAGATTCAACTAGTATTTGGTCCTTAAAAAATGTTTCTCTTGTCCTGGCTTGTGTGGCTCAGTTGGAGCATCATCCCGTAACCAAAAGGTGGTGGATTCAACCCCCAGTCATGGCACATGCCTGCGTCGCATGTTCAGTCTGGCCGGGGTGTATGAGGGGGCAACCAGTCAGTGTTTCTGTCTAACATTGATATGTCTCTCCCTGTCTTCCTCCCTCCCTTCCTCTCTAAAATCAATAAGATTGTCCATGGGCGAGGATTAAGAAAAAAACATTTCTCTCACTAGAAACATTCACTTTTTAAATATGTCAGCTTGTGTAGTCAATCACATTCTTATTATTTGCCCCTAATAGAGACTTTGGGGTCATGTGGTCCTAATGTAACTATTCTACTTTGCTGCCACAGACAGTAGAAATACAAATGACAGTGTAGTCTTCCAGTGACACTTATATGAAAGTGGACAGAGGGCTGGGTTTGACCCCTTGTCCAAACTCTCAAGTTCTCCAGCTCAAATTAGTACTACCGGTGGGCTGCATAATTTCCACTTACACATTCCTGTCCTTAGGAAAGAGAAAATGTTTAATGGAAATCTTTTATCAGTATAGTGAATTATAGACTGTTTTGTTTTTTAAAAACAAAGTTGGATAACTGATTTAAAAAACAAAGTTGGATAACTGATTTACCTGGATCTGAATTAAAATCACCTAAAATGTGTTTGAAAATCCTACCAGTTGCAACTGTTTAAGTAAAGAGTAACTCTCTTGTAAGCCTCTAATGAAGTGGATACTTACGTTTTTTTCCGAAACGGATTCATTAGACCACATTATTCTGAAACAGCACTCGAAGGGGGCACGGTGTTAGGGCCTCCTGCTATCTGCAGAGCAGGCATCTCCGCCCCTTCTGTGTCGGTGGAGGAGCAGCGCTGGCTGTAACCTGTCTGCTTTACACCCACCTGCATTCTACTTTCTGACTCGGGCTAGAGCTCTGCAGACCACTTTTCTTTTTTGCTGGCAGGAGGCAGAGCAGAAAGCTAGGGGAGAAGAGGGGACAGGCTCCCTGCTGTCAGCTTCCTAGGCAACAGGTGGCCCCAGCCACAGTGGCCCGGGTGCTTCCCACACTCCTAGAGACCTTGCACACCCACGTTCCCACACAGTCTGGGGGCCAGTTCCCTGGGGCACCTCCTCCAACTTTTTAAATTCTATCTCCTCCCTTTGTTCCCCAACATTTTTCTGCCCCAATACCTGGTTAATGGATCTATTCAATCATTTGTATAAAAGAAATTGGAGTGGTTTATCTTCTGACAGGAGTTACTTTTGAAAATCTTACGGGGTCAAGGAGATGTGTGGCCTCATTTGTTATTAAGGGAATGTAAGACTTAACACATGCTGCCCCTGAAAAACCTGTTGCCTGTCCATGTCTCTGTCCTGTTTTTGAATAGTTATCAGAATCTGTAGGCTGCATCACCTGCTTGCTGAATCTGTCTCTGTGACTGGTAAAGACAGTGTTAGCTGTTTCTTTAATTCTCAGCAGCAAATTACTCTGAATACATTTACTTGTGAATACTTACAACGTTTCAGCTGTGCCAGAAGAAAGTGAGTTTGCCTGAGGGAATTCAGCAGTTTCTGAGGCCCAAGGATGATGTTCATTAATGGACCTAACAGTTCTCTGAGGACTTTTCAAGTTTGTCTTTTCATGGGAATCTCAGGTGTTAATAAGTACTCTGAATTAATGAGAATAATTGTCCTCAGAATCCAATACAGGTTTCCTCTGCTATCCAAAAGTAGAGCATTCCTGTGAAACATTTTGTAAACTGAAATGACGTGAAGCGAAGAAGCAATTACCGTTAATTTTTATGGAAAAAGACTCTAGTTTTTCCAGATCCCCAAAATAGCATACCAAGTTAAACCAAACAATACATAAAACCTAATACATAGATGATAGGTAGGTAGGTGGGTAGGTAGATAGATAGATAGATAGATAGATATAGATAGATGATAGATTTTTTAAAAAGCCAAACACAAAATAACACCAACACAGTGCAGGTAGGAATGAGATGATAAACACATGGGCTGTGAAAAGTGCAGCGAGCTGCTTCGATGCCTCAGTGCTGCAGAATAAATGCTGAGCGCTATTTTTGCTATTCACCTTTTTTCAAAAAAGTGAAAATCCTCTTCAGTTCTTTCAGTTAATGAAAATATACTAATGTAGGTCTTTTTTAAAAGTCAAGTGGCATGATCCAAACTTTCAAAAAGTGAGGATGTCTGTACTTATGCAGCAGGGGCCCGCACTTATGCTGGCACGAGGTGTCCTGGGGTCTGGTGACTCTCCAACCCATGAGCAAGGTGTCGGTGGCACAGGGGTCTTCACTTGGGGAACTTCAGAGTACTTTATGTGGGTTATACTTCAGTAAAGTGTTTACTTAAAAAATACCTAATGTACAATCTGAATACCTAATGTACAAAGCACCAGTCCCAGGAAGGCCCACCAGTGCATTCTACTAGACAGAAAATAACTTGAATTTTGTGTTTCTATTCAAATTGGTACTGAGTGAAATGCTGAAAGGGACAATGTTTAACTTTTAATATACTTTCTTAATGTGTATGCTTGGTCTGAAAGAACTCCAGTTTGGGATAGACTGGTATAAGGTATTCTTTAAAGAAACATCTGGTTGCATGTTTTTGAAAAGGCAGTATTTTCTGAGCCAAGGAATGGACAGTAAGGTAGAGGGATTTTTCTGCCATGTATGGATGACGCTTTAGTTAGTAAATCAAAATCCCTAATTGTTAGGTTGGAGTCGTTCAAGAAACCAGAAGGACGCAGCAAGCCAGGGAGCAGGGTTTATTAGCCAGTAATAAGAGGGGAAAGTGGAGCCAACCAAGGGAGGTTGGGGCTCACTCGGTTGTTCTTAGGGCAGGGTTAAGCGCAAAAACCTGTGAAGGGTAACTGGTTGGGGTGTCAGAGTCTGATTAGCTAGAACTGGTTGCTGGGTGCTGTTATTTACTGACCATTGTTCTTGATACATCTTGTTGGCCTCATGTTAAGGCTGCGTCTTGTCCTGCCGGATAGGCTGATCCCAGACCCCAGTCTTAGCCGAGTATCTGTTTGTCCTGGGTAGGGTCGGCAGACAGTCTCCTATGGTGCAGTTTCCTGCCTGGTGATTTTCCATTCCTCCTAGGCCTTCCTAAGTCTGTCACAAACTAAGTTAGATAATAGAACTTTTTAGAGTGGTACCTCGGTACTCGTCATTAATTCATTCCAGAACCCTTGAGGAGTGCCGAAACTCGTAGTACCGAACAATGAAGCATTTTCTCTTGCAGGGCAGTATTGTGACTCATACAAGTTGTAGCAAGTGTGACGAGTCCTGAGCAAGCCCAGAGTGGTGAAGCATTTTTTTCTCATCAAAATGCAATGAGTACATGATTTTATGAATTCTGAAGCCGAAGAGCACTGGGGTATGACTGTACTTTTGTTAAGCTAAATATAGAAGGTCAAAGTGAGAGGCAACAAGCATATTTATTTGGCATCAGAAAAGAATAGCTACTCAGGAAGCACTGATTCAGGCAGAATCCCAAACAATGTTTTCATCAGGAGCCAAAGACAAGGGCTATTCATGAGGGAGGGAAGGGGGACGATGTCAATAGAAGGAAGACATTTCTACTGGTGCAGATAAGCTAACATTGGCAATGCTAGTTCTGAAGGTTTTTAATTTCAGTCTCATAGCCATCAGTCCTATAGTCTTAATATCTGCATTCTTGTTATCGTTGCAAACAGTTTTTGGGGACCCCACGTTGCTTAGGCCCAGTCCCAAGGTTATTTTGCCCTGCTTAAACCTTCCAAGGTTTCAGGCATGTTGTGCAAGACAGCTCCTCTGGCGTGGCGGCTCCGGCTCCATTTAAAGCGGCTGTTTATGTAACTTTGTTTCACTGTGAAAGATACCAGCTAGGCTTACTAAGAGAATAAGTATTCTCTTACTAAGGGTCAAGTACTTTCACTTTTCTAGCAAATAATTTTGCAGAAGAGCAATTGAAGACAGGTTTTTAGTTATGCTGACCTATTATTGGTGTTCAGGTGAACCTACCTTGTTCGATTCCCTCCTCTTCCTATGCCAATCTATAAGTTGTATTGAGTAGTTGCTTTTCAAAGATTCACTTTGGGGTTTGTAATTTTTTAAAAAACAATTGGTTTGTTTATCTCTCATTACAAGTGGTGAGGGGAGGCATGCAGGACCAGAGCCTCCAGGTACCCTGGCTCATTTAACTTGACAACTTCAGCCTCTAGAATGTTCACTTTTAGTTCATGCTTCTCATTCATGGTTTCAAGATGGCCTTTGCACCTCCAGGTGTCTTACCTACAGTCTAATCCAAAAGATGGCTCATGGAGTAGGATGGGTCATTGTCTGTATTTGGAAAGGTCCCCAGGAGTGCTTGTTTGAGGCTCCTCCCAGTCCAAGACAGTGAGGCCAGGAGCGGTTGGGAGTGGTGGTATCTTCTGAGGGCCCTCCTCCCTGTGTCTCCCCATGCTCCTTCCCTGGGGTTTGCAAGTTCTAAGTTGATTGGGTTGCAACTTTAAATTGTAGCCAATCTATTGAAGAAAACGTGCACAGAAGTCTGAGCACTTGCAAAGGGCCCAGAGAAGGTCAACGGCCAGGAAAATCAGATAGGTATTTGGGAGTAGGACAACTAGGTGGCCTACCTTTTTGGGGCAGTTGAATTACCTAATGATGGTGAACAAAGAAAATCCTATCCGCCTCCTTTCCTATCTGATTCCTAAAATCAAAAGTTGAGACCAGCGAACTTTTGCCTAATAAACTGTTAAAGTTATTATTAGACTAACAAGAAACCATCTGGTAACTTTAAAGTAGTGAGCACTACATTAAAACACAAAAATCCTATCAGTTGAATTCTAATTGGGTGAGGGGGCTAATTTTTAAAAGCTTTCTAAAATTGCTATGTTAACAATGCTGAATTAACAATAGTGTGTTTTTTAAGGGAAAATGTTGGGCTACCACTAACAGCTCTTGCTTGCAACTGGATGGACACTTTTTATGCAGAGTTGACTTAGAGGGCGTACATGAGTCCCACCTTCCAAGATTACTTACTACCTATTGTCTGCTGCCTTCCAGCAGCTGGGCACACCCCACACTGTCAAACATGCCTGAAAACATGGAGTGTTGTCTTGCTTGTTGGGAGAAAGGAAAGCCTAGGTTAATTTTTTATATATATATATAACGAGTCTACCCTTAAAATAATGAGGTGTGATGAAAAAGATTAGATCCAGTTGCTTACAAGTGAAACATACCTCCTTTTCCTGAAACTGCAAAACGTGGTGATTTGACTCAAAGATAAAGCCAAACTGTATTCTGTAGCTGTGTGAGACCATAGGTTGGTGAAGGCATATCTAAACACCTCCACAAGAAATTGCACAAGGAGACTTGACTTGACTTTGACCTATTGTTACAGAGCAACAAGTGGGGGCCTGGGGTGATATACTATTACTGAAAGGAACCTCCCCCCCGGTTCGTTATGTCCGCCGTCTATAGGAAAGATGTCTCTCAATGCCAGAGATTCATGAAAAGGAAAGGAAACATTTATTTAATGCTGTACAGACTTAAAGTAGTGACCTAATGTCTTCATCAAAATCCCAAAGTCCCTTAAAATACCCACAAACACACACAGTCCTTCCTTCCCCCTTTGCCCAGTCTGGGGTACCATATCTCAGGAAAGGAAATAGAAGTCCATGGCTCAGGCAGCCCTGGGTTCTTCCCAGTAATCTGTGCTCAGCTGGTAGGCCTCCCTCAGTTCCCGGCACCATCAGCTATGTCGCCGGGATCTCTGCTAAAGCCGGGTGGTGGTTCCCCCTTCTAAAGCTACTGGGGTCCCCACTGTGGCAAAGCCACGTGGCTCTCCTTTCTATTGCCACAGCTACGTGGTCCTCTCTGCACAATGGCTGCGGGAGTCCCCACTCTGCTAAAGACTGAGTGGTTCTCCCTCCGATAGCTGCAAGGAGGTGGGGGTCACCACTCTGCTAAAGCCGAATGGTGATTCTCTCTCACAGGGCTGCGGGAGTCCCCACTCTGGCAAAACCACGTGGTTCTCCCCCTAATGGCTGCCGTGTCTGGGTTTAAATCCCCACGCCAATCTTCCTCTGCAGCCCCATTTCTGACTCCTCCCACAATTGGCTACACTTGCCAGCACTCTCATATCCTTCCAGCGTTACTGGGCTGCCACTGTGAGTCTGGGCAGGCATGGCCCTGTGTCATGGAGCCAATCTTCTCCAAGCTCCCACGTAGGCACTGTACCTCGGGGGACCTGCCCCCCCAGTTAGGTCTTGGTGGAGAAGTTACTTCCATTCCCCTGGCTCAGAGCATGGGCACAGCTATTTAACATATCTATGTAACCAGTTAAAGGTTATAGATGTGTTAAATGACCATGCCAGAGGTTAGCTGCAAAGCTGTTCCTATGTAAAACAGCTCTCAATGGCCCTGCTCCATGTGTCCCTTCCCCCAACCCACACCTGTGTGTGGGGAAGGATGAGGACATCCTAATATTTCCTGGACACCTTGAGTTCTGGGTCCCATTCCAAATCCCTATTTGGGGCCCCCCTCTTGGCTGCAACTTGTTACACTATGGTCTTGGCAATAGATGTCCCTAAAGCTCTCATCAGCCTGGATGCACAGCTATCATTGCCTATTCAATTAAGCCTCTTGGTTTAGTAGTAGGAAGGCAGAAAACCATCAAGAAATCTTTCATTGTTTTAAAATAATTTTAAAATAATTTTAAAATTTTCCCAATTATAGTTGACATGCAATATTATGTTAGTTTTAGGTGTGTAACATAGTGATTAGACATTTATATAACTTACAGAATGATCACTCAATATGTCTAGTACCCATCTGAAACCATACATACATACTTATTACAATACAGTGTGGGGCAAAATTAAGTTTACATTTTGTATGGAAAATAATACAATAAGAAATAAAATACAAGAAAAAATTTGTGTACTCTCAACTATAAACATACTTTGCTCCACCCTGTATTATTGACTATATTTCCTATGCTATATTTTACATCTCCATGACTGATTTTATAACTGGCAATTTGTACATCTTAATCCCACCTTTTTCACCCATTCCCCCAACCCACCTCCCATCTGGCAACCATCAAAATGTTCTCTGTATCTATGACTGTTTCTATGTTTGTTTATTGTGTTTTTTAGAGTACATATACAAGGGCGCACCCCCCAAATGGAATTTATTTATAAGAAATTGTGTATTTATTCTTACGCGTTTAAACTTCAGTCACCTTCAAAGTACTGCATTTAATGCAATACACCTATTGAGACATTTTTCCCACTGCTCAAAACAGTCTTTGAGCACATTGGTTTTGAAGCCTTTTAGTGCTTCTGCCATTTTTTTGTTTCACCTCTTCCATGTCAGCAAATGTTTCCCCTTGAGGACTCCTCACCTGGGGAAACAACAACAACAAAAGTGTCTGGGCGAGGGTGGGGCACGGGTCATGCTGTTTTTGTTCAAAAACTGCTGAACACTGAGTGTGGTGGAGGCAGGTGCATTTGTAAATCACCCATCATGAAATGAGCAAATGAGTTGAAAGAGTCTTCAAAAAAAAAATTCACTGAAGTGGAATGCATTCTCTCATGCCAGCTGGTGCACTGATGCAGATGGGTTCCTAGAACACTCACCTGGCAGGGGGAGGCCTGCGCTACAAGAGGCCTGCCCTCCAAAAGATGATTCTGGCTTTTGGGTCCCCCATGCTATACATAAAACCTTATATTTGTCTTTTACTTTTTTCTTCTTTATTGAATTTATTGGGGTGACACTGGTTAATAAAATTATGTATGTTTCAAGTGTGCAACTCTGTAACACATCTGTCTGTGCACTGTGTCCTGTGTTCCCCACCCCATTCATCTTTTTATCTTCGACCTCCTTCCCCCACCTTTCCCTCTGGTTATCACTGTGCCATTGTGTCTGTGAAGTTTACAGTTGTGAGTAGCAAAGCAGTTTATTCTACCCTGGCTGGTGTACCTAAGAGGATTGAGCATGGGCTGTGAACCAAAGGGTTGCTGGTTTGATTCCCAGTCAGGGTACATGCCTGGTTTGTGGGCCAGGTCCCCAGCAGGAGCTACGTGAGAAAAAACCACACATTGATGTTTCTCCCTCTTTCTCTCCCCCTTCTCCAAAAATAAATAAAATCTTTTTTAAAAAGTTTATTCTTGTATTATTAGTTATTCTATTATTAACCTACTTTTGCCCACCCCTGTATGAAGTTTGTGCTGTCCAATATCATGAGGAATTGGATTAGTAAGAATAATTAGACCTATAAAGGCAATGCCTAACCTATTTCCACTCGTACTCCTTAACCAGTAAAAAAAGACGGAAAACAAATTGCAATTTCATTCTTTTTTCATGTCCTCTCTTCAGCATAACACGGAAATTGAAAGAGAAAGTGACCTCGGCGATTTCAAAACAAAACAAAACACAGACACACCCATTTCTACTTTAGGATGGCTGATGTTCTCTTTCCCAACGCTTCAGAACAATCACGCCCTGGACACCCTGCCCGGCGAGGGCGACTGGCTCCGGGTGAAGGGCGCACAGCCGAGCGCGGGTCGGAATCTCTTAATTACAAGGACCTACAGTACATCTTACACGTATGGCTGTAACACTAATTTTTAAGCGTACAGGTTAACAAACGCCGAGGTTTTTACGAAGTATTACTAAACAACCGATCAGTAAATTTCAACTCCGCCGAACCACTCGGGCGCCGGAGGCAGACGAGGGAGGGGACTGAGCTACGCACGTACGCACTCCCGCCCTGCGTACTCTGGCCCCGCCCCACCTGGAGGCCCCAGGGGCCGCCCACCGGCGGGGCACTTCCAGTCGCCGCGGCCGCCTCCTAGCCGCCCGTAATCGCGTTTCACTGAAGATGGCTTCGTGGGCAATTTAGTAATGACCAACGGCTTAAAAAACCAACTTTTAAATTACAGTGCTTATTATGACGCTGAGACCTTATGTTTCTTTCAGGAGTCTTAGGATGGCTTCATTTCCCCTCAAATCGCTTAAATTTTTTTTTTAAATTTAAGCATTTTCCCCCATTCTTGAAATGGTTTCCTCCAGTAGCCCCCACCGGTACGGATTGAACCATTTCGAGATTTTTGGTGGGGGACTTGGAATGCGGAGGGCGGGAGGGGGCGGTGTGGGGCGTTGGCTCCAGGTTCCCTTCCGGCCTCAGCGTGGCCGAACTCTCGCGGTCTGATCGGGGGCGTGGGACCCTGCGGGCCGCGCTGATCTGTCGACAGGGCGGTGCTCCGACGGCCCGCGCGCCCCCGTGGGCTGGGTGCATGGGACTGCCGGGCCGGGTCACACGGCCGGCACTCGGTGCTGCGGCTGCGGTCGGACCCTCAGAGTTCGTGGCAAACGTGGCTGGGGCTGCCCTGGCAGGAGTGGGGAGCCGGGGCTCGCAGGTGCCGGCGGGGCTTCCGCGGGGCTGGGCTCCGGGCCTAGGAACTCTAGGAGGGGCCCAGACCCAGCCTTGGCAGAAAGACGCGCTGTCAGGTGCGCAGCTGCCCAGAGTGCCGCAGGGCTGGGTGTTTCCTCCGCGGGAGTTCAGCTTCTCCATTGGACGGTGCCGGCCCTGCGTGGTCTTCGCGAGGCTCGGCGACTTGTCCAGTGAGTCCGAGGCGTGGTGGGGGCCGGGCTGGGGCAGTGGGGAGCCTCCGTGGAGGTGGGAAGCGCGCCTGGCTACGGGGAACAGCCGAGAAAGGGAGTGGTCTCGGGGGGCGGGGAAGGGGAATGAAGCCGGGAGGAGGAAAGGACCACGGCCTTGGGTTAGCTGAGAGGCACAGCTGAAGTCTGGGTTGGTATGAAGTGGGTTAGATAGTGAGGGGGTGGTTGGGGGCCGGAGAGGAAAGGAGGTGCCAGGACCTGAGATGGGGGTTAGGGGGGTCGGGGGGGCACAACTGGGGACTCGAAAGCAGCGATTTTCCACCGTGTGCACACGCAACGCCTGCCTCTTGAGGCAGGGGCGCTGTCTTTCCCCTTAGGTTGCCAAGTAAAAAAGTGACAGCAGCCAACACGCAGTAGCGTCAGTGTGAATGAATAAAAATTATACCTATTTTTTTTTGTCAGATTGCAAAAAATACACTTTTGGTGTGCTGTAAAGTTTTGGCAATTAGTGTATGTGTGCCAGGAGATGAGAAAGGTCGGAAGTCGCAGCTCTAAAGGGGTGAGAACCATGATCCAGGGTCCACGCTGGCCGGGATCTGTGTCCTCTGAGGCTAGAAGATGTCCTCTGGTGGGGTGGGCATGGTCAGGTGCATCCCTGTGTCCCCTAGCCCAGGGATTGGTTCCTCGTGGAGTGACACCCCAGGGGGTCCTGCACAGCCGCAAAGGCAGAGGGCAAGGAAGGGCTTGCTGAAAGGAGGTACTGGCTCTCCGGCCCTTGGACCCATGACACACCCACGGTGTCTACTCAGGTGGCAGGAGGGACTCCCAGTGACAGCAGAGGAAGTACTAGAGGCACAAGGCTGTCCGTGTCATCAAATAACTGAGTAGTAATGGCACATGGCAGTGTTGCCCTTCCAGTGTCAAGCACCAGGGAGGTCTGTGAACAGAAATGCAGGCGAAACCTGTAGAGATACAACAGCAGAGCTACCGTGTGGGGTCTGACCAGGAAGGAACGCTCTGTGGAACTTCCCACTTGGCACCAGCTGACTTACTGAGGCTTTCTTGTGGGAGACCAGTTCAAGAAGCCGCATGGGGTTCTGATGCCATCCACTGGTTAACAGCTGTTTTAATGCTGTGTTTATTTGCAAAGTGTTCATGGTTAGTGGCGTCTTCAGTTCTCTGTGGCCCTATGAGAAGACCACAGAGTGAGGATGAAGTAGACCCAGGTCCAGGGCACACCACAGCAGTGGGAAGGCCATTCGGAGGTCACCATCCGGGTCCACCCAACCACTGTGGGAGGGGACGTGGACAAGGACCCAGCCTCTTGGGCGGGGGGAGGGGGAGGTGGATTTCTTCCTCATCCTTGGTTCTGGAAGGCTTGTTGGAAAGGAAGAACTGTTAGGCCTACTCCAACCAGATTGTTTTCCTCAGCAGACATCTGGCAGAGATTGGAGTGGAGGAGTGAGTGGAGAGCTAGCTGACCTCCCACTCTCTAGAACTCTGGTGCACATGTGGTTAACTCTGAGAAGGAGGGTTGGGCCCTCTTTCCTCAACTTTCCGGCGGTGCCTAGAGAGGCTAAGGAACATACTTGATGTTGCTTGGCCCATAGGGGCTGGAGACAGGCTTTTTTCCAACCCTGAACGTCTGTGTGGTTCTGGAGGCTGAGTGTAATTTAGGGCATCTCACTGCCTTCCAGCGGCTGCTCGCCTTCTCCCTAAAAGTAGGAACTAGGAGGAGGACTGTTCTTTAGCATTTCATATATTACAAAGATATTTAAGTATGTTGTTATTTCAAGAGACCCTTTATGGAATACTGCAGTAGAAATGTAAACGTCAGCAAAGACTGCGATGTCAGCTTGCTGTCAGCTAGTGCTCAAAAGGCAGAGGCCTCTGGAGCCGCTCAGAGCCCCTGGGGTCCCCAGCTCCTCGTTTGTGTTCCACTTTGAGGTTGACTGTAAGCTGCTTCAACTGTTTTCGTGCCACGAAGTCCATTGCTCTAGAATTAGCTGTGATTTTTTTCTTTACCTACAAAACGTCAGGTCTTAGCTGATGTAGGACTGCCAGTGCCCTACCTACTCAGTTGGAAACGGCCTGGAACATCTGGTCTGGGTGGGACAGTGGATGTGTGATTCTGCCAAATACTGGGTTGGACAAAAAGTCTGTATGGTTTTTTCTGTAAAATAAAAGACACATTTTTCATTTTCACCAGTAACTTTATTGATTTAGATTGAGTATGTTGCTATCTCTCACTGTTGGGTAGAGGCCAGGGGTGCTGCTAAACAGCTTCCAATGCACAAGACGGCCCCACAGCAAAGGATTATTTGGCCAAAATATCACTAGTACCAAGAAACTTCACAAACCACTTTTGAAATGTTTGATGAGTCATAGCACCTTCTCCATATATTGCACAAATCTTTTTTTGTGTTTCAGTTGCATTTTTACATTTTTTGAAATAATAAAATATAATACACTGAAAATGTCGCATATTTTCTTCCATCTTCAATATTAAAATGGCTGCACAAAAATTCACCAGATTTGGTAAGTGTTTTTACCATGCATGCTGGGATGATAACTGTCACAGTACAGTCTAACAAAATTGTTTCTAATGAAGTTAAGACTACTAGAAGTTAAAGTGCTACTAGAGCCACCATACAGAAAAAAATGTTACGGACTTTTTGGCCAACCCAGTATAAAAGTTCATGTCGGTGCTCTTCAGATGGCGTGGACCTTGGCCGAGGTGCTGCTCTGTGTGGGTGTCCTGTGAGATGAACCTTCATTTCTCTTCTGTGCCTCTCGAGGGAAGATGTGGCCTTTACCAGGGTCAATACCTCTGCCTTTAGTTTGGGTCCCTATACTTCTCCTTTGGGGGGGGGGGAGGGTTACTCCCTCTTCCTCAATGGATTTTTTAGAAGATTTTCTTTCTTTCTTTCTTTCTTTCTTTCTTTCTTTCTTTCTTTCTTTCATTCATTCATTCATTCATTCATTCATTCATTCTTACAAGGGAGTGGGGGAGAAAGAGAGGGAGAGAAGCATCAGTTGGTTGCCTCTTATGCACCCTGACTGGGGACCTGGCCTATACCCCAGTCAAGTGCCCTGACCAGGAATCAAACTGATGACCCTTCACTTTTCGGGGCCACGCCTGACCTACTGAGCTATACCAGTCAGGGCCACAGTGAATTTTTAAACCATTTTCCTTGACTTCACTGTAGTGAGCTATTTGAATTCGTCTATCTGGGTCCCCTGTGGTTGTGCTCGTGGATACCCTTGGTGAGCTCCCCACTTTCTGTGGCCAGAGCTGCTATTTCTGGGCAGCTTCTAAATCACTCACCCAGTACCTGTTAAGTGGGTGCCTGCCATGGGCTGGGCAACTGTGGCGGACAAGACAAAGCTGCTCCACTTGGGGAATGTTCGTTGCAGTAAAATAAAGCCAGGGAGGGGAGAGAGTGACAAGGCTGGAGGGGAGAGGTGAGCCGCTTTTCTGGGTGGGCTGATTGGGGGCGGGGGCGCTCCTAGCGAGAGACACACAAGGAGAGGCTGAGCAGTGAGTAGTGAAAGGCCATGGGGAGTGTTCGGGACCGTTGTCTCCAGCCTGTCTGGTAGCACAGACCAGGCAAGTACTGGAGGCCTTCCTCCTGCCTCTTAAACCCCGTCTCCTCTGCTGCTGCCCAGTGGGAGCGCTGCATTCTCCTGGCCACCCCTCAAGTCCCTGTGTCTGGTCTCCAGGCGTGACTTCTTGTCAGACCAGCTGACGTTCCCAGCGTAGCCAACCGGAGCTCCAGCCCCTGCCTCAAGGACAAGGACAATGGCTGTGGCCGCCCATGTCAGCTGATGTTGGGCGGGTGGTGGAGTTAGCAGGCAGGCTAGAAAGCGGGCTCTGAGCAGGGCCATTTGCAGGCACACCCCTTGGTGGGGCTGTTGAGCAGGCTGTCCCCCAGGACGCACTGTCCTGGGGACTTACTACTCCCACAGTGCGTGTTCACACTGATGCTTCGTCTTCCTCTAGGTTCAGTGTCCCAGGCCGGCGCCTCTGCCTGGCCACGCCTGTGCCTGCCTGCGTGCTGGGAAAGGACGGCAGAGGGTATCCAACCTTCCTTGGCCCTGTCGTGGGGGATGGGGTCCCCTAAAGAGAAGAAGGTTCCTCATTTGTTTTGAGCAATGTTATCTAATAAAACTGATGATGGGACTGTTCCATGATCTGCACTGTCCCTTTAAAATGATGGCATGAGCCCACTATGGCTAGTGCACACTTGAAGTGTGATCAGTGACACTGAGGAATGGGGCTTTTCAATTTAATTAATTTAAATGAGTTGCCACATGTGCTCATGACCGCTGTGTTGGACAGTGTGGGACTGGGGACTATGTGTACCCTCTGTAGCCTGGCTTCCAGGCCCTCCCATGTGACACGTGTCACATAAGCTGAGCTGGAACTGCCCCTCCTCCATTTCTTTGCTCCTGTGTTCTTGTTTCCAGACCTCCTCCTGCTTGTCCGCCCTTTGGACATGCTCCTCCCAGCAAAGCTTTGCCTGACTTTTCCCAGCCAGAGGGCACTTGTGTCTGCACGTGCCCCGACTTCTCTCCCTCCCTCACCCTCAGCTGTGTGCTGGGTGCCACCCTCCGTGGCCGCCACCAGGACTCTGCTTCTCTCATCATCCCCACTTTGCTCACTTGGTCTCTGGGGTAACGCTGGAGTTTGCCTCACTGCCTGCCATTACCTGTCACCCTATGCAGCTCTTCCTCCCCTTCACCTCTCAGCTCTGGGGGGCCCCTGGCTCCATTGCAGCGCTCCTGTCCTCACCCAGCACTGACTGCCCTGCTGGGCTCTGCCCCCGTGTTCCCACTGCCCCTCCAGCTCTGCACGTGGATGCTCACCAGCTGTCGACTCTGGGCCTCCTCCTAGCCCACCCTCCAGTCCTCTCTCTTCCTTTCTTATTGGTCTAGGTGACTTTGCTCCCTTCTTCATGCTCTGCAGCCCACCCGTGCGCTGTCAGTGGGGGTAGAGTCACGGTCAGATTGCTCCTTTCCGCCTCACTGCTCACCCTGGCTCGGGCCACCACTTCTTCTCTGTGAATGAGCGGGAGATGGCAGCTGGTTTCCCTGGGTACCCCCTGGCTCCGGAAGTCTGTTTTCTGCACAGCAGCCAAAACGACCCTTTTAAAATAAGATTCAATTTATGTTTCTCATGAGAACCCATCAAAAGCTCTCCAATCCCTGAAAAGAAAAAATTCAGGGTCTTACTGTGGCCTAGAAAGATCCCTGACATCCCCTCCTTCCTAGTTTTCTGCCCTTGTTCCCTGAGTTGCACTGACATTCAGACCCTGAGCTGTGCTCTGCAGCCCCCCATGGCTCCCTGCCCTCAGTCCCTTCAGTTCCTGTCTGAGAAACCTGTCTGAAACCACACCCCGCCTCTCCAGGGACGCTGCCCTCCGAGAGGGTTGTTCTCTGTGTACACCGGAGCCCACCCACTGTTCAAACTGAAGGGCTTTCTCTGTGATCGTGGAGTGACATGTTTCCTGCTCTGTTTGCTGTAACTCGTGGGCAGGGACCTGTCTGTCTGTCTGTCTGGGTTCCCCTGCGCCCATTGCAGGGCAGCACAGAGTGACCCCCAGGCCCTGTGCTCCAGAGCTGCCACAGTGCTGGGTGGGGACACATACAGGCCAGCTGACGGTGTTTCCCCTCCTCCCCCAGAACAGGCTCCTGCTGTCTCTGCGGCACCATGAACGCCATTGTCGCTCTCTGTCACTTCTGTGAGCTCCATGGTCCCCGCACTCTCTTCTGCACTGAGGTTCTGCATGCCCCGCTTCCGAAAGGGGCGGGGGACAGCCATGGCCAGGGTGAACAGGCGGAAGAAGAGGAGGGCGGCATTCAGATGAGCAGTGGGACCTGCACTCACAGCCCAGCTGAAGGGGCCGGCGCAGAGTCCAGCAGCCCAGGACCCAAAAAGTCGGACATGTGTGAGGCAAGTGTCTCAGAGTGTTGCGGTCATTTCTTTCTCTACAGGGGCTTGTACTTGTGCTGTGTGGGGGACCTCACAGAGGTGTGGTTTTCAGGGGATGTGTGCAGACCATTCTTCATGGAGTGACTTAGCTTCTGTCTGCGTCCCCTTAGTTCTTTCCCTTCTTCCCAGCTTTCACTTTCCCAGGCCACTCTGTGCCAGCACACTGCTGCCGCCATCACAGGTGCCTTTCAGTCCTGCCCTGTACACACTCGTGTTCACACGGCAGCCCATCCCGACCTCGCTCCCCTCCACCTGGTGTTCTCAGGTGCTTCCTCCTTGTGGGATCCAGGGGCGACCCCTGTGCTGCTTTGTCAGCTCTGGGGAAACGGGGTCTGAGTTCCCTCACCAGGCCACTTCCTTGTGTGAGGGACCTGGGTTGGAGCCTGAGTCAGAGGTAGTGTTGGATCTGTGTTCACACCACGCTGATGTCCGTGGCCTCCTCCTGAGACCCCAGAGCTCTGTGTGGGCCCCTTGGCAGCTGTGAGCCTCAGTTTTGCCTTCTGTATAATGGGGATTCTCACTAATTATCTCAAGGCTGTGCTTTGGATTAAATGATATAATGTGTGCAGAGTTTTTTATATACCTGCTACACAGGTGCTCAGTTGCTTAGGTCTGTTATTCACACCCTGTGGAAACGTGTGGCCTTTGCCTTCTTCTGCTCCTAGTCAGGAAACCCTCAGGTAAGTATAACTCTATATGCCAGTTATTACTATAGGAAAACAGATGGCGGTTTGCGATTTAGAAAGTGTGTTGCCTGTTTCCCGACTAACTGGTTTTCTTCTCCTTGTCACGGCAGGGCTGCCGATCACTTGCTGTGGGGCACCCTGGGTACATCAGCCATGATAAAGAGACCTCGATTAAATATGTCAGTCACCAGCACCCCAGCCACCCCCAGCTCTTCAGCATTGTCCGCCAGGCTTGCGTGCGGAGCCTGAGCTGTGAGGTGAGCTCCTGTGACGTGGGAAGGGAGGCAGCTGTCTCCTTGGGGACCTCCTACTTGCCAGGGCTCCCCGACCAGTCTTGGTGCCAGCTGCGGAGAGGAGGCGGAAGGCAGGGGACTTCCTGCCAGGGGACGGGCAGGTCCGGGAGCACGGGCACGGGGCAGCCTCTGTCCTCAGAGCTCCAAAATGTGTCATCCCGCGTGCAGGTGTTCTACATGGTTGCTAGTTTATTATCTTTTTTTTTTTTAAGATTTTATTTATTTATTTTTAGAGAGGGAAGGGAGGGAGGGGGGGGAGAGAGAAAGAGAGAGAGAGAGAGAGAGAGAGAGAGAGGGAAACATCAATGTGCGGTTGCTGGGAGACATGACCTGCAACCTAGGCATGTGCCCTGACTGGGAATCGAACCTGCAATGCCTGGTTCGCAGCCCGCGCTCAATCCACGCTAGTTTATCATCTTAATCGCGAAACTTTTATTTGTTGGTGCTTCATGGATATATTTCTGAGACGTGAAGTATTTCTAGGATATGTAGCTTACCCTATCAAACATCACCGTTTTTATTTTCTCAGTCGTCATGTGTCCTCAGACTCTACAGAGGAGGGAATCCATTTCTTTCTACGCCACATGGCTGCTGTTGTTGAGTTTGAGGCTTAGTTTCTGTTTTTTTATCTGTCACAAAGAATTCACAATCCAGTTACTGAAACTTCTTTCGCCACACCCACTTGGTCAGACACACTGAAGCTCCCTCACTCCTGGGTCTCACTGACGTGGTCGCTGTGCACTCATCTTCAGCTGTCCCCTGCTCTTGATGTCCTGCCACTAATCTGCTAGCAGCAGGCAGTCACGTCTGACAGAATTGTGTGTCAAGTGAGGGTGACTGTCCTGAGAGAGCCCTGGACTCCCTCCTGCAAATACAGAGTGAGGTCGTGTTACACGGACTCCGCAGTGACCCTCCTTACCTGCCAGTGTTCAGGGTACTGCAGGTGAGCGATGCCACCAAACTGGAGTCTGGGATGAACTGGTCATTTGTATAGGAGTTACTGTGGCTTAAGGTAGAAAAAAGTAATGAACCTACTTTAATGGTCCTTGCATTTCATGATAACAAATGTTACCTTTAGAAGTTCGATCCCAGGAGCTGATGAAAGCAAGATTTTCCTCTCTCAACCCTCTTTCCTTTCCACTCACCCTATAATTAATGGTGGCTCATAAGGGCAGAAAGGATGCTCCAAGTGGGAGGTTTGATTGTGCGTCATTAAGGCAAGGAGAGGACAGTGTCCTGGAGGGGCTGTGCTTCTGTCCCAGGTTTGCCCTGGTCGCGAAGGCCCTATCTTCTTCGGGGACGAGCAGCATGGGTTCGTGTTCAGCCACACCTTCTTCATCAAAGACAGCCTGGCCCGGGGCTTCCAGCGCTGGTACAGCATCATTGCCATCATGATGGACCGGATCTACCTCATCAACTCCTGGCCCTTCCTGCTCGGGAAGATCCGAGGGATCATCGACGAGCTCCAGGGCAAGGCTCTCAAGGTGACGCCCGAGACCGGGGCAGCGGGCAGCAGTGGGCTGGAGCAGCGTGCAGGCGGGCAGCCCTGTGGCTGCTGCTCTGTCTACACTGTCAACTCCTGGCTTCAGAGTTGGGGGTATGGCCATACACCGGGTGGTCTGCCAGCCCATCCTGCTGCTTTACTGGTCTCTCTCGAGTGTTGTTCAGCCCTCGTGTCCTTGCTGCAGTCAGACACCATGGTTTCATCCCCACTGCCTTTGCTTCCTCTGACCTCCATTCCGAAAGCTCACTCATGGAACATGCTGTGGGCTTCCCCCTCCAGCTTCTGTGTGGCATCTCAGGACAGGCAGCAGACCTCCCGCAGAGGCTGGCCTTAGTGACCCAGCACACTTCTCAGACAGCATGTGCCCTCAAGCCCCAGTTTTTCCTTGTTTGTGTTTCTTGTCTGTTGCTGGGACATGGGGAATCTGCTCATTGTAGGGTCCCAGCAAGTGCAGCGGCAGCCATGTTGAATGGTGCTCATTCGCCTGCTAGAGGGAGTGGGGGGTGCTGGTCACATACCCCTGCACCCCCAAGCTCTGAGTTGTGAATGCCTCCATGTGCGCAGAAGGGGAAGGACTGGAAATACTTGGAGAGGAGCAGTAGTGGCTACCTTGAACACACGTACTACCTCAACATCTATCAAGTGCTCAGTGAGTCTGTAGTAGGGGATGCAGGAGAACGTCTCAGCCAGTTCTTCTCCTCAGGTGTCCTCTAAGGCAGCTAGGGAAACAAACCGTTCTGTGTGCAGTTACAGGACTGGTGGCACTTTCTGTACTCTGCATCAGGGAAGCAGAATGGGGCAGTCTTCAGGAGTGGCATCTTGAAGGTGGCTGTGAACAAGCTGGGCTGCTTGGCTGATTTGTTCAAGGACTACCCCGTCCTGTGCGTTTCAGGTGTTTGAAGCCGAGCAGTTCGGATGCCCACAGCGAGCCCAGAGGATGAACACAGCTTTCACACCGTTCCTGCACCAGAGGAACGGTAATGCCGCCCGCTCCCTGACGTCCCTGACAAGCGATGACAACTTGTGGGCGTGCCTGCACACCTCCTTTGCTTGGTAATGAGATTCTCAGCTCTTTCAGCAACTGTTAGAATAAGAGCAGTTACTGGAGGCTGTCTGGGTTGTGCCCGAGCCTGAGGAGGAGAGCCATCGGCACCTCTGTGGTGCACGCTTATTTAGTGAGCACTGAACCGGGTGCAGTCGCCCTCCGAGTGGGTGCCAGGCGCACTTACGTAGAACTCACTCCCCAGCGGTGTTTTAAAAATGGCATCCCTGTTCTGGGACCAGTGACCCCCTCCCTTCTTTGTACACAGCGGTGAGCATTTGCCTTACACAGCTTCTGTGGGTCAGGAGGCGGAGGGTGGCGCGGCTGGCCACGCCTGGCTCTGCTTCTGAGGAGTTCCACGTCAGCTGGGGCTGTGCTACCTGAAGGTTCAGCTCCCTCATGGCCGGCAAGTTGGTGCTGGCTCTGGGCAGAGGCTCCTCCCCATGTGGGCGTCTGAGCTGACTTCCCTCAGAGTGAGTGAGGGAAGGACCTGCAAGGTCTCCTGGCCCAGCCTTGACAGGGACACATTATTTCCAGCGCCTGCTGCTGGTGAGAGGCTTGCTGGTCCCTGGAGCCAGCCTCAATAGGAGGGAAGGATTAGTCTTCACCTTTTAAAGCGGGGAGTGTCAGCGAACTTGTGGGCGTGTTTGAAATGACCACAGTTTGTCCTCTGGCCAAAGCTGTTTTTGTTCCTCCATTGCTAGAGAGACTCCTCCCAAAGGCTCCCGTGGATTCCCATCCCTGAGCAGTGTTAGCTGGAAGTTGGTGTCTTGTTGTTTAAGGTTCTGGTGAGTGAGGGTCCTCTGGTACATCCTCAGGGGGCACCTCCTCAGGGTCGCATCCTCAGGGGGTGCCTCTCAGGGGTGCATCCTCGGGGGTGCATCCTCAGGGGGTGCCTCCTCAGGGGCGCATCCTCAGGGGGTGCCTCCTCAGGGGTGCCTCCTCAGGGGGCACATCCTCAGGGGTGCCTCCTCGGGGGGTGCATCCTCCAGGGCGGCTCCCAGCACCTGCAAACTAAAGAGAAGGGTCTGTGTCCCCATCCATCTGATACGCATTCCTGCTGTCCTTTAAAAATCAATTTTCTTAGGGAAATTTTAAAACAGCCCCAAGTAGAATAAATAGTGCAACGAAGTATGCACCCCCATCGTGTAGCTTTAGCATTACCAACATTTTACTGTTTTGTCTTCTGCCTTCTCACTTTCTCCAAGGGAATTTTTAAAGTAAATGTTAATTGTAACATTTCAACCATAAAACCATTCTCATATCCAACACCTGTCATCCAGCCCAGTCCCAGTTCACTTTTCCTGTTCTGCCTCAGAATTGACTTTTGAATTGGATCAGAACTCAGTGCGTAGGCTGTTCTAAAGCTCTCAGTCTGGGATCGTTCACACCCCAAGCCCTGGTTTTCCTGTGCCTTTTGTGGGAAGACCTGGGCTGTTTGTTTTGGACTTAGCCATCATAATGTGGTATTGCTCTGCATGTTTCTTTACACTGTTTTCTATAAATTAGCAGTTAGATCAAGAGGCTTGAAGGGCTTTAGGTGTAGTTTTCATTTTGGCAAGAACACACCACAGCTTTGTTCTTCAGGCTCCTGAAGGCGTGTGGCAGCCGGCTGACCGAGAAGCTCCTAGAGGGCGCGCCCACTGAGGACACCTTGGTCCAGATGGAGAAGCTCGCGGGTGAGGGGGAGGGGCCGGGCTGGAAGCCCTCTGTCTGCAGTGGCTGCTTGGGGTTGTCCAGCCCCGCGGCTTCTTCCACGCCAGCCCAGGGGAGCTGATGGCAGGGGCCTGGGAGAAGGGGCCTGGGAGCAGCAGCTGCAGAGGGCTTGTCCTTTAGTCCTAGTGTTTGTACTGTGATTTCCTGTCTCATTGTCCTGGGCAATCCCATGAAAGAGTCTCTGACCACAGGCAGGTTGGGGAAATCCACCATTAGGGCTGTCAGGCTATGCAGAAGATTGACTCAGTGAAGGTTTTCTTGTCCCTATTTTGTCATTAACCAAGTGCTAGACAGTCTTTTATTTTTTGCCCTTTAACAATAAAATGTTCTACTTCTTTCAGTTGGACCCATGGCTTCCATCAAGGGCAGTGGTTCCCATACCTCACTGGGACCTGCGCAGCCTTGACAGGCTTGTGGTCAGACCTCGTGTCTGGGACTTGGGTCTGTGCGTTTATATCACTCCGCAGGGGTTTCTGGTGCGGAGCCCAGCAGCCAGAAACCCCTGGTCCTGGGCCTGCTGTGTTTCTCCTTCAGAGATGATTCAGTGTTTGTTGATTCAGGTTCTCAGTCTCAACTCCTGGTGCGTGTTGTGTGTACTTTGTTACTAATAATGCCTGATCTGCTTCAGTTTGCAAGCAGTTGACCTTCTTAATAAGTTGGAGCCGTTTCCAGGTTACTCCTGCAGTCAGGCGACTACACACTCTGCATGCAAACATGCTCTCCTGAGCAGGGAAGGGCGAGTCGAGTTTCGGCGAGAGCAGGATGTGTTCAGAGAAGAGAAAACCTTGCCACTGTGCATTGGTGTCCCTAGAACAGTTTATTATTGTAGGGAAGATGGGAAGTCTAGTCCGTGGGTGAGATTTTCTCCTACAGAGAGCCAAGCATATCAGGAGGAACACTTTAGCAGAGCCGGAAATGCAGAGCTTATCGTCACATCCTGGTTTGTGCTCTGGTCAGAGAGGTTCCGAGCACATACTTGGGAGTTGGACACTCCTGCCTTCTGATCCTGCTCTGCCGCTCTGCATCCTGTGTGTGCGGGCACAGCCCCGTCCTTGTGGGTCTCACCATTTGTGAAGATTGTCAGGAAGATTAATGGAAATAATAGATACTTCCTTATCTTTGAAGTGGGGAGAATAGTATTGACCTTAGGACCATTGAAAAGACTAAATGGAATAATGTGTGGAAGCCCTTAGAATAGTGCCTGTCTGCAGAGAAGCTTGGTAAATACAAGCTGTTGCCGTTCCTACTATTTGCTCGAAGTTTCCCACCCACAGCGCACAGCCAGCAGTCTTGCAGTGGTGTCCTTGACGGTACAGGGCAAGGCTCCAGGCTAGGCACACAGTGACTGGACCCTCCGGCTCACCTGAGGGCTCCGAGGGTAAGGTGGCATAGCCAACTGGCCGAAACCAGGAGTCAGTGACATCTGGTGGGTGAACCAGGAGATGTTTTGTGCTGAAGCGGTCATGGAAGGACTGTCGCATCCAGGAAATGAAGGAATCCAGCAGACAGCATGTTTTATAACCATCTCTGTCTGTCTTGCAGATTTGGAAGAGGAATCAGAAGGCTGGGACAACTCTGAGGCTGAAGAAGAAAGAGCCCCTGTCTTGCCAGAGGGCGCAGAGGGGCAGGAGCTGACCAAGTGCCCCACAGACTCTTCCTTGCTCTCAGACTGTGACAGCTGGCAGCCCCGAAAGCTGTCTGTGTTTAAGTCTCTTCGGCACATGAGGCAGGTAGGTGGTAGAAGGGCAGAGCCTGATAAGAAACTCGGGAGGAGAGTCCAGTCCTCACCTCCTAGCTCATCTGCCTCCAGCCCTTTGGGCCCATTGTGTTCAAGACCCAGCAGGGCTTGGCTGGCGAGGGGTAACCAGGAACCTCCTTGGTGGGTGGGTGAAGCCACAGTGGGCATCTGGAGTGTCTTAGCTGCAGGGTTGGTGCTGCCTTTTTTTTGATGATGTAGGTGTTTTCTTAAAAGAAAGGCCTGGAGGGTAGGCTTTTGATGGTCTGCTAATCTTGTCATTCTAGAACCTTTTAAAGGAACTGAATAGCTTTTTTTTTTCTTGTAGCCTAGATGCTTTGCAAATTTAGAACGGTGGCTGCTATAAGAAATTGGAAACAACTTGCATGTCCGGCCATAGTAAATGTGTCCAAACAGCGGACTGTCGTTGAACACGAGAAGGAAATGTGATGCACTGTGTAGGGTGGTACATAAACATTTGCAGTCGTGTGCTGCTTAGTGATGGGACTGGGACTACGTTCTGAGAAATGGGTCGTCGGGTGGCTTCATAGCCTGTGAACATCACAGAGCGCGCTCACGCAGACCTACTGGTGTGGTGCGGCCTGCTGCTGTGGTCGTACCCGCTGCGCTTTTCTGCAGCCGGCAGTGCAGTAGGTTTGTTTACCAGCATCGCCACTGACACCTGAGTGACGCCGGTACTTCTCAATGTCTGTGACGTCACTGGGTGGTGAGACGTTTTCAGCTCTGTTACAATTTTATGGGACCACTGCCATGGGGTGAGGGGTCTGTCGTTGACTGAACAGGCGTAGGCAGTGCAGGACTGTCTCTGCACCAGAGACGGGTCTCACCCGCAGCAGGAGGAAGGCATGGCTAGATTTCGAGAGCAGGTTGTCTCTTTGTGTAACCCTTTTCTGTATTTATTTTTACAATAAGCATGAGTTTTATCAAAAGATAGTTATTTCTGTTTTGGAAAATGGAATAAGAATTGATTTCATGGCCAGTGCTCTGTGGGACTTCTGGATGAAAAATGTTCATCCACCCATCATGTGTCTGCCTGAAATCCCCCTTGTGTGCTCGCATGGATGAAAATCAGGAGGACTCTTGAATTCCCCGGAGGTGGGAGCACTTCGAAGACCTTGGAGTATACGGTGAAAGGCAGTGTCGTAGTCCCTTTATGTGTGTGTGGTCATGTTCATGAGCCATGAGATGACAGCTGGACTCTTATAAATGTTGGTGTCGTGGGGGTGAGTGGAAGGGGGGCTGCAGACAGAGGCTGGTCTAGGTTGAAGCAGAGTAAGGATAGGCAAACGAGGTGGTTGTGAGTCTGATGACTGCCAGGTTGAAAATGTACCAGCTATAAAGGGCTCTGGCTCTTGGGTTGAGCACGTTGGTGTGGCCTTTCTGGGTGGGGTGTGTGCTGGGCCTGGGCAGAAGCCCTTGCACTGCGTGGGTCCTGAAGTCTCGCCGTGCCTGCCACTGACTTTCAAGTGGTTCGGCAAAACGAGCTGTGTGTGCAGAAGGAAGGTAACTGTTGCAAAAAGCTAATACTTTTTCTGCTTCAAGGTTTTGAAAATAAAATTTGGAAAAGATCTTATAAAATATGCAAGATCAGGTTTTTCAGGTATGAATCCGGGGTTTCTACCTGCCTCCCTCCAACCTCAGGCCCGCCACCAAGCCTCCCTGAGATGAGTGGCTTTCTCCTGACCTGCTGCCCTTTACTGCAAAAGGACGGTTTCTAACGAACACACAGGTAACACCAGTGGGCAGAAAGCACTGAACTCTGTCCCTCAGGTCCTGGGTGCCCAGTCTTTCCGCATGCTGGCCTGGCACGTTCTCATGGGGAACCAGGTCATCTGGAAAAGCAGAGACCCCGACCTGGTGCTGTCAGCTTTCGAAGTGCTTCAGGTAGGAGAGTCCTCGTTCCTGTGCGCTGCACCGCAAGGCCTTGTTTGTCCATAGTGGGCTTTAAAACTAACCTGACTTGGGGGCATCAATGGCTCAGTGCGAGGTGCATTCCTGCATCTGAGGTCTGTGTGCTTCCCCACTGTTAGCAGTGACAATCCTTTATGGCACAGGTGGCAAACAGAAGGCCTCTGGGCCGAATCCAGCCCTCCACCTTGTTTTATCCGGCCAAGCACCTTGTTTCTACCCAGGAACAGCACCGAGCTCTTGCTTACTCCTGTACTGCTAAGGAGTTGAAATTACATTCGGCCCTTTGAAGGCAATCGCGAGGCTTATGTGGCCCCTGGTGAAAAAGAGTGTGACACCCTGCTTTATGGGTTTTATCTCCAGTGGAAGAATCTGTACTGTCCTGGCAGGCTGACAACTAATTACCCTGTCCCCCACCCCCAATCCCCCACCCCTCTCAGGGCCACAGAAGCGGCTCCTGGCTGCCAGAAGCAGGTCTGCCTCGGCACAGAGCGATCTGCACGGGTTGTGTGGGGTGTGGGCATAGCCTGCTGTCTGTCCCGGAGGGATGCTAGGGGCCAGGGCCTGAGTTTGGCTCTGTCATACTTAAGTCATCAGAAAGCATGGGAGGACCTGCCACCTGCCTAGGACTTTGAGGGCACAAAATGGCTATGACACAGTCTCTCAGAAAACTTATAATCTCTTTGTCAAATGAGGGAAGACACAAACATCTGAGAAATAAAAGAACTCCGTAAGAATTAATACCATAAAGTAAAGGGCAGCACAAGTCACGTATGACTAGTGGCCAGCACACACCGTAGAGAGCAGAGTGACCAGGAACGCCTTCTGGGAAGAGGGAGGATTTGGGCTGAGCTGTACAGGGTCTGTGGCATGTGAATGATGGAGATAGGCAGGGCGGGGGCTGCCCTAACCAGTGTCGGTCCTGAGTGACTCTGTCCTTTCTAGACCATGCTACCAGTGGGCTGTGTCCGTGCCGTCCCTTACAGCAGCCAGTACGAGGAGGCCTACCGGTGCAACTTCCTGGGGCTCGGCCTGCACGTGCAGGTGCCTGCCCACGTGCTCGCCTCGGGTGCGTGCCTGTCCTGTCTGGTCTGGTCCCTGCGCCTCTGGACTTGGAGGTGGGACTGGATCTTCGAGTACATTCCAGGATGTTGCCTGCCAGCCTCAGAAGCAGGAGGGCCCATGTTGTAGGACCAGCTTTCCCAACACCATTGGGCCTCTGTTTTCTGTCTTTAATATGGCTGAGAGGGTGGAGCTAGCCAACCCAGGGCCTGGTTTTCCGTTGAGGGCAGACCACGTCACAACCCTGGCAGTGGGAACAGCCCCAGTGGATGTCAGAGGGTCGCAGTGCTGTGCTGGCGGGAGTGAGTCGGGAGCCTTTGTGGGTTGGAGGTGTGCTGGGTAGTGACAGCATGCCTTTGTGGTCCTTTGAGAAGTCTCGTGGTCTTCCCTTGCTCTTTCACTGTTCTGCCCTACTTCCTTGCCCTCTCCAAGTTTTTTCTTCCTTTAATACACCTTTTGTAAATAAGTTTATTCGAGGCAAAACTGATGACATATGCTGGGAGCATGATCTCAAATGTATTTTTATGCCTTAAATACATCCTTCACATCCATGAGTAGAGTAGGGCTTGCTCAGCCTGGCTGCACCCTCAGTGCTGACAAGCTTTCTCCTCCAGGCAGACAACCAAGAAGCTAATCAGCATCCCTCTCTTTTGGTTTAGGAAATTCAGGAGTCAACCTGGGTGCACACCCCAGCCTCCCAGAGTAGTCAGGGCTTCTCCGAGCTCGCCTGTGAGGGGCAGTCTCTGCGCTCCCAGGCAGTTGGGAGGTCTGTTGGCAGAGCATTTGTCACTTAGCAGCCCCGAGCTTCCTCTCTGTTCGGCACCAGACTGGGTCTCGGGTGCCTGAGAGGCAGCTCCTTTTTTCTGGGTGGTGTTCAGAGCATGGGCCCAGGTTTCAGATACATGCTTGAAATTCTTACCACTTCCAGCTGTTTAACTTCAGGCACGTCACTGAGCCGCTGCGTCTGCTTCCCTGTCTATAAAATGGGGGTAAGAGTGGGGCTTCTCAAGCAGTCACGGGGCTGTTTAGTATTAAGCAAATTGAGGTATATAATATAGTACTTATTATAAAATAATGTACTGTTAGTTTAACCAAGGCAAAAGTTAAACCTTAATTATTCACAAATACACCACAGAAAGTTTTAAGTGCAAAGCGCTAATCTCAGGAGACCGGAGTGACTCCTGGTTAATCTGAGATAACTGGGAGCAGCAGAGTGGGGGGCTTGTGACAGGACTGAGAGGTGCATTTGCAGAGCGTTGTGCTTTATGTTGCTGCAGAGTTTGCTGTCGTGGTGGAGGTCCACGCAGCTGCTCGCTCCAGCCTCCACCCCGCCGGCTGTGAGGATGATCAACCTCTCAGCAAGTATGAGTTCTCGGTGACCAGCGGGAGTCCTGTAGCTGCAGACAGAGGTAGGTGCTGCTGAGTGGGCTGCCTTCCCCCAGAATGAGAGTGGGAAGGAGGGCACTCCCCCTGTGCTGACCGCCGGGCTTCCCCCCACCCTGTTCCTAGTTGGCCCAACCATTCTGAATAAGATAGAAGCTGCTTTGACCAACCAGAATCTGTCTGTGGATGTGGTTGACCAGTGCCTCATTTGCCTCAAGGAAGAGTGGATGAAGTAAGTGCACCCCACTTGGATCCTTAGTCTTTGATGTCTGTTCCTGGGGAGGGCTGGACTACCGCCAGCAGTGGGTCTGCTGAGGAAAACCAGAGCTGTTTCCAGGGAAAGAGGGGACGTCGTGGCTTCCAGGAGAGGTAGTCCAGAGTAGAGGTCAAGAGCGTGAGTTCAAATACCCACTCCACCACTTAATATATTAGCTGAGTGACACTGAGCAAATGACCTAGTGCCCCCAAGCCTCAGGCTGCTCACCTGTGAGATGGGGATGACACATGCTTCCAAGGAAAGCTGCTTAATTAACTTTAAAATTTGAAAGTCAGATCATAGATGTTCTTGTTTTACTAAAGCGGGTTACTTTATTTCTTCCTACTTTCTTAAGTAGTTTTTTCAGGGTGTGATTTTTAGTAACTTAATTAGTCAAAACATAGTCCTGATTTCCAATAGTACAAAGAAGCTTAGGATCAACCAAGTCCTTTCATGAATTTAAGGGAAACTTTTTTCTTTTGTCTGTTGTCCCTGTTTTGATGCACCGGACACATTATCCAGGGCAGTAACTGCTGACGATGAGAGACCGCTAGGCGTGCAGGAGTGGGCCACTGCCCGGTGCACCGTCTCTCCTCAGTGCTTGCATTCCAGTCCCACCTGTGGTTGGCTTTGAAGCCACTTGGGCCCCAGGACCAGAACTCTGGCGACTGTGCAGTGGTGTCTGAGTGTTGTGTTTGGTTTTCCACAGCAAAGTGAAGGTCCTTTTTAAATTCACTAAGGTGGACAGTCGACCCAAAGAGGACACCCAGAAGCTCCTGAGCATCCTCGGAGCATCCGAGGAGGACAATGTCAAGCTGCTCAAATTTTGGATGACAGGCCTGAGCAAAACCTACAAGTCGCACCTCATGTCCACAGTCCGCAGCCCCATGGCCTCAGAGCCTCGTAATTGACTCCACCGCGGCCGTCAGCATCGGATGTGCTTCTGGGACATGGGGATGGCTGCCCTCGCCACTGTGCTCCCGTTTCCGAACTGCTGGTGCGGAGCCGTTTCCGAGCGAGGAATGGAACTTATTGGGGCTGAATTGTGCCTGTGGGGGTCGTTTGGGCCTGGTGTAGCTCTTGGGGCCATCCCACAAGCTGCTCCACTTGCTCCAGCCTGAAGAGGACACGGGAGATTTGTGCAAGGGATAATCCCTGCATTGGTGCACGCTGTGAGACAAGATGACGGAAACTGTGTGTCTCGAGTCTCACCTGGACTTAGATATCAAGATTTATAGGGGAAATTTCACTTACAATATCATACCCTGTCTTGAGAGTAACATTCAAAACTTTCTATTCTGAAATTTAGCAAGAGTTTTCCAGGCTTTATATGCATGAATATATGTATTGCTACAGTTGTGGGTTTCCAAGACATGTGCTGACCCTTAGTCACTTTAGTAACCTGGTGTTGAGTTAGGGCTCTGGGAAAGGCTTTTGGAGTGAAGAGGATGGATGTATGTCTCATAGTTACACCCTCTGGAATGCATGTTCTGAAGTCATGTGACCACCAAGGCTTCTGGTCATGCTTTCCTGAGCTTGCTTTAAAATCACACTGCATGGTAGAAATGGGAGGGTGGTGGGGAGGGGTGGGCGGGTGGGCTGGGATGGGAGTAAAAGACAGAAAACTATACTTGAACAATGATTAAAATAAAATTAAAAAAATAAAGTGACACTGCAGTTGGACAAGCCCCTCATCTTTGTCAGACAAAGGTGATACTTTGCTGAAATGTTCAGTGGGGCCGTTGGGCTGGCCTGGCGCACTGTGTGCGCAGTTTAGAACCCCCCGTCGTTTCGTTCCACCACACATTGTTCTTTGTTGCTGCTTTACTCATTCACACTTGCCTGCAGTTAATTTTCAGAGCATGATTTAAAGTAAAATAGTTCATCATCTCTGTGCATTTTTGATAAGGGTTCATGGTTTAGAGGGATTTTGCAGCAGTTTTGTTGATTTCTTTAGTTTTTTGTTTAATGTATAGTTAACATGAAGACTGAATTTATATGACTCGGTGTCTGTATCATGCGAGAACACCGAAACAATAAAGCTGTATTTTTATAAAATGTTAACTACTGGGTTTCATTGGTTTGGTAGCTAAAGTTTTCTTGGGACCAATCACAGAAAATATGAATAAAGTAACACCAGTAATGATATAAGTAAAGACTGGTAAACTGTGCTTAATTTTGGTTAATTTCAGCCCGTGGCACAGCAACAGGCACCCAGCCCCCAGCCTCAGCCACACGGCAGGCGGTGTTCGTCTGTTCCTGCAGCAGCTTGCACACAGCATATGAGTGCTAGGGTGGGTAAAAAGGACCCTGTCCTAACTATTAGGGGTCTGCGCCAATCACTGATTGCTACTTGTGATCACAAAGGTGCAGAGAGGTTGGGACCCATGTGGCACCTCTCCCCTTATTGCAAGCCCCTCCTCTAGCTGAAGTGGCTGCCAGAAGCCTTAATGGACTGGTGCCCTTTCCCACCCACTTCATTGTTTTGTTTTCTCCTTTCAGGAGCCAGGTATGAAAGACCAACATTCAAAAACAACTGCATATGTGGGGAAAATTAGAAAGTGGCTGCACACTTGTGGAAAAGCTAAGAAAAGACCTGAGGAAAACATGTTCACATTGAGGCTTATTTATGGCAAAGACTATTTGTGGCCAACAACTATAAAAATAAATAAGTAAAAATAAGAACAAAACTTGGGAGGGGGGATGGGGAGCAGTATCTGATTTTTGGAGTTAACACATTATTAGATTTAAGTATCCAATGTTCAAAAAAAATCTCAAGGCATGCAAAGAAATAGGAAATATGGTCAGTTAAAAGGAAAAAACAAATTCAACAGGATCTGTCCCTGAAAAGGTTTTAATGGCAAATATATTAATAAAGACTAAAGCAACTGTCTTAAGCTCCAAGGACTGAAGGAAAATGTGGAGAAAATCAAGAAAATGATCTGTGAACAAAATGAAAATGCTGGCCGGAGTCCGCCACATCTGGCGCCGGGGAACAGGCACGTAGAGGCTATCAGCCATTGTAAAGGCTACCAGCCACGCTGTGGCCAACACACCAACGTGGTTGGAACGCGCGCAACAGCACAGGTAAGGGCCAATGACCCCGAGTGCTTTTCGGTAGGGTCGTAGGGTGTGTTGTATTTCAGGAAAGAAGGGATATTTTTCCCCACGGTCGCCCTCTCTTGCGACTGCACTCTGTTTAGTAAGCAGAAGCCTTGCTCGCTCTCTCCGGCAATCGCCACACCCCACGGCACCCGTTGAGCATTTAAAAGCCACCAGGGCGCTCGCCACAACAAAGCCACCTGTGACAGGATGAGTTGGATGTGGGCCAGGGAAGAGCACTAGGTTTCCTGCCAACTGCAAGCAAAAGCCCACACAACGAGAGGCACACTGTAAAAAACACTCACGAGCCCATCCCCGCGGCACAATCCCCAGTCAGGCTTGGGGGAGAGAGCAATGAATTTTCCTTCCAATTAGCTTTTTTTCTTACAAGCGCCTCTGCGTGCTCTTTCTTTAAAAGCTGCCTTTTGCAGCCCTTTCGATTCTGCCTTTTTCCTCCGCCTGCCTGTAAACAGAAAAACAGATAGTGTTTCAGTTTCAACTGGGCTCCAGAGATTGGTTTGAGAACTCAGAGTTAGTTACAAGATTGTTTATGAGTGTCTCAGCTTCTTGTTGAAGCACTGAAGATAAGAGGCATTCCTCCCTCCGGCTTGAGATCTCAAGCGTTCCTGTGTGAGTAGGGGCCTTGCGGGGGTGTCTGGGGTCAATCCCCTAGACGTGGGGGGGCCTCACGGGGAATTCCAATCACAGTAATTTATCTCCTGGCTCGGTCAGGGAGCGTGATATAAAGGTTGGTCACCTGGCGCTTCAAGCCCCCCGCCCCCCCTCGCAGTCTTAGATGCGTGGGAAATACCTGAAACCCATAAGCGGGGTTAGGGTACCCTGGATACCAGGCAGCCCTCCTCCACTGTCTCCCACCAACAGTACGTTATTGACCCACCACACTCTACTGCCCAATAGCTAATTAGCTGGGGTTTAGTACAGGCTGCGGAGTCTGAGAGGGCAGAAATCAAAAGTGAAAAAGAAACTTTTTTTTTTTTTAATTTAAATGAATGTTTAAGTACAGTTTTCTCCCCCTTACTCCCATTCAAACCCTCCCC
>PVIA01013400.1:0-32291 GCA_004024845.1 Tonatia bakeri | reverse complement strand
ATCGTAGCCTGCATCCGTTCATCTAATTTATGTCCAAAGTCAACCAATTCTGTGAGCTTCCTGATCAACAGTGCTTTGAACTGTGCATCTGGTAATTCGGCAATTTCTTGGTCACTTAAAAAAATTGGTTCTGGGGCTTTCAAATATGTTTGAGCCATCTTTTTAATTTTCCTTTGGTTTGGATGCGGCTGTTTCGTAAAGGCGGCGGAGCCTTAGTTGTTCACCAGGGCGGGGCACCGCAGTCGCTGGGTTGTGACGTTGTTTGTGGGGGCGGGGTCTGAGAGGGAACAATGGCACCTGCTCCGCTCTCTCTAGGACTTCCGTCCTCTCCACTGCCTCCCACAAGCAAATTGGGCCCTTCCGGCGCTGGCTGCCGCGCGGGTGGCCTTGTGCACTTTCTCGGACTCTGTGGGTTTGCCCGAGAAGTTTCCTGTGAGGCTGAGAGTGTCTCCTGGCCTCAGCTCCCAGACGGGGCTCTTAAGCTTTGAAACCCGGCGGCGCTGCCCGTTTTCGCTTAGTTTACGTGCAAATGTGTGGCTGCGGACAGCCAGCTGTCTTGAGCCTCTCAGTGGGTCTGCTAGTTGCCTGCCGCACCCAGGGTCCGCCACCGATCCGTAGGCTGCCATCTGCACCCTGCGCGCCCGCACCTGCCAGCCAGCCTTTCTTCCCGCTGGGACCCCTCGACCCCTGTCCGCAGGCCTCCGACTCCACTGCTCCTTACCGGTCTGGATGTACTGGAGTCCGACTTCTGTTCAGTTAATTTCTCTGTTCTGGTTGTTTCTTGTTTCTCAATTTTTGTTGTCCTTAGTTTTGGTTGCGCGAGGAGGCACAATGCGACTGCTTATGCCTCCATCTTGGCCGGAACTCCGATTAAAATAAAATTTAAAAAAATAATAAAAATACTTGTCTTAAATTCACATTTATTTTCTAAATCTGGCAACCTTAATACCAAATGAAGAAAGCCTCAGCTCAGGTAATGCCAAATAAAAGTGACAAGGTAGGGGAGATTCTTAATATGGCCACAGTACTCTTCCTCTAACACTGGAGAAACAAGACACAAATACCAAATCAAATCATTAAGTAATAAACAATAAAAGAGTTGTTGCACTAAATCTGACAAAAGTCCTACAATGTGCATAGAGTTCCACCACTTGGAAGGCATTTCCACAGTTTAGCCAGAGTTCTGGGAGGCCAGTGTTCTAAGCCAGTGGTTCTCAACTGGGGGAAATTTTGACAAGGTCTGGGGGTGTCTGTTACAAGGCAGGGAGGGAGAGCAGTGCTGCTAAATATTGTACAGTTTACAGAACAGCTCCCCACAATGAATAATGATATGGCCACAAATGTGCTTGGGCTTAAGAAGCCCTACTCTCAGCTAAAGAGAGTCAGAGGAACCTGAATCAGAAAGAGAAGAGCTGCACTAGAGGTCAACACTGACAGCTGGGGTGCCCCCAGCAGAAGCTTACTTGAAAGATGAGAATCTGGCTAACTCCACATAGTACCTGCACAACCAATACTACCGTTCACATGTAAGACCCCTCCTGGAGGCACCCTAACAAGTTGAGGAAATGTGCAGAGAGCTTATTAGGGGGTGTCCCAAGATGCTGACCTCTCTGCACTAGCCTTTCTGTCAGAGCCATCCCCCTCATGCCTGGTTTGTTTGGTGACCACCAAGCAATACCCACTCACTCCCTGGCTGTGGAATGCAGATGTGCTGCAGGTCTGGACTCTCATGGTCCCTGCGGCACATGCCCTCAGAGCTTGGCTCACATCCCCTCCAATCCCTTCCTATGTTTGTGCTCAGTATAGCTCTGGAGTACTCTTACTCCAAAGAGTCAGTCTTGGAGAACCACACTCCAGTTTCCAGAGCCATTTTTTCTTGCACACATGGAGAGTATGAAGTGCCTGGAAATTTATATTCCTTCCCTCACAGGACTGAGGTGGTGGAGATACTGATAGGGACAGCAGTGCTGAGTGGGATCTACACTGTCCCCAGTGCTCCTCTCTGAGGTTGATCTTAAGTAACTCTGTGGAGAAAATTTTATGGAAACCTTAACCCTTTTGGAGCCTCCTTCCCTTTTTCATCCCACTTCCCTTTACCATTTTCTCCTGGGAGTATGTCTGATCAATCCCTTTTATACTAATCCTAGTCTGGGTCTGCACCTAAGGAACTAACTGAAAGCAGAACTCATCCACTATCCTCAAAAGATCTGAGGGATAGACATATAACCCAAACATGCTGTATCAGAAATTGGCCATCTACTTAGCAATAACCATGTGCACATACAGCTCTTCCAGCCCTGCACACAGAATCTGGGGTATTTTTAGATGGCGGGCCAAGAACCTTTGATCACAGGTAAAGCTGCCCCTTCCCTTAGCCTCAGATACTGGGTCATGATTGCTTCAAACTACACATAGTAACCCCATAATTCTGCACTAGTAACTGGTCTCAGAGTGGACATGTGACTCATTTCTGGGAAATGGAATATAAAGAGAAGCTGGCTGAAGTTTTATAAAGTAGAGACTTCCTACTCCCCAAAATAAAGTTCTTGTGGGAAGAAAAACCCTTTACTATACTTATTTTCTTCTCATTGCTAAGGTGAAGAAATAATTCTTGGAATGCCAACAACTATCGGCAACTGTGAGTATAAACTCAAGAGATTCATAATATGCTGCCCAGCTCGTGATACCACTGAGTCAGAGTCAACCCAAGAGCCCCCTACCACCAAACATCTTGATCTGTGAGTTAATCAAATATTTCCTTTTCACTTAAGCCTCTGTTAATTACTATTTTGCTTACTAATAAAAATATCCCAAGACAAAGCCCATTCATCACCCTCCCATAAAAATGGTTAAGAAATTGGATGTTTTAATAGAGAGGGTCCTACTTTCTTTGCAACCATGGACTGTAAGAATGGATGTTTCTGTTGGCCATTGATCATCTTCCATGCCTATAGGGAGAAAGACATCTCTATTGGAAGAAAACAAACCCATCAGGGAAGGAAATGGAGCTGAAAGACTGTGACTAGAATACAGTTAATTCTTGTAGTGACACTGGCCTCAACTCCCTTATCTGTAAAGTAGGAATAATAATTCCTACCATGCAAGACTGCTGTGAGAAGGATTTAAACTAACATTTGTAAAATGCCTGGTTCCATTTACTTTACATTTCAAAACCTTGGATAAAGAAGTAGTCCAGCCTTACCTGCAAAGAAGATTAATGTTAGTTGATGCTTGGGGGTGGGGATGGGGTACATCCAAGAAGTTGGTGTGCCTGAGCTTGAAAACTGGCTTCCCTTGAAAGAGATTTTGGCATCTGATCCAACTTTGCCTTGGTTTCAGTAGCTGTGATCAGAGAGGGCAAAAGAAGGGGGAGAATGGAGGAAAGGAGGGAAGGAGAAAGAAAGAGAGAGAAAAAGAGATTGAGAGAGAGAAAGAGAAAGAAGAGGGGAAGCAAGAGGAAGAAGGGAAGAGAGAGAGAGGGAGGGAGGAAGTAGGAAAAAAGTCATATAATTGATTGGAATTCCAAAAAGCTTCCTGGATCTTTCATTTATCAAGGATCTGTTGAGCCTCATACCATTAAAAAAAAAAAAAGCTAACACTTACTGAATGTTTCCCTGTCATAGAAATGCTCTTTAGCATTCAACTTCCCATATTACATTTAACACTTAAAGAGAAAAAATAAAGACTATTAAATAGGAGCTCTTTTACATTTGAGAAAACAGAAGCTCAGAAAGGTTATTATATAAATTGCCCAAAGTCGCACAACTAAGTGTGTGAGCAGGGATTTAGCTCAAGTGTGCCTACGTCCATAGATAGTCCTGCTGTTAGCCATTCTTACACTAAATGCCACTGAAGGCCAGTTACTAAAAATGAAAGGATGCATAATATATCACGCAGAATGTCATGAGCTAGCCAGTGTAATTACCTCAATTTTGTACACTTGAGATCCTTAACATAAATAAAATAAAACAAAATGAAATGCAACATCTCCCTATCTGGAAGTTTACAACCTATGATAGAGACAGAATGTAAATACACAATTTCAATGCATGATAATTGTTCTAATAAACTTTCTGGAGAGCCATTGGACGTTTCATGGAAAAAATGTTTTTCATTACAGGATGAGTGAGGATTTATCTGTGAAAGGTCTTAGAAAAGAAGGGGAGAGAAAAAACAAGCTTATTTTTTCTTTCAAAAGGCATGCAGGGCACAAGGTGTTTTAAGAGGGGTGAGCAGTTGAAAGCATTAAACGCAAAATTGTAGGAAATGCCATTTAATGTCCAAAAATGTTCTGAGCCTATGTAATGTTAGTTTCCCTTCTCAGTCCCTGAGGCAGTTCTTAGTCATGAAATAATGTTATTTTTAAAGGTCCATCTACCTTTTCTCTCTTCCACAAACATAAGTAAAATAAACTTTGAAACTGCACAATATTTTGTAGCACTTTATGTGATTTTTGGAAATTGATTATAATAAATGTTAAAAGAAAATACAATTTTATAAATTGGAATGCCTGTTGACACACATTGCTTGTTTTTGTTGTGATGACTTGGGATGGGGGCAGCGAATACAGCTGCTATATCTCCCCATTTCACAAGTTCAAGAGGAAGGGACTTCCCCAAAAGAATTTAGCTAGCTGGTGAAAGAATGAGAATGACCGTCCCCTGGCCTCTGTGTACCTAGGTGCCTTACTGCCTCTTCTCTTCAACACATTATTCATACCAATCACAGAAGTGATCCCCAATTCTTTCTTTTTATGCATAGAAGTAGCTATTGCTGACCAAATGTGTTATTAATAACATTTTGATTCTGAGACAAAAGCAGTGGTTGATTGTGAACTCCATACATTAAAATCACTATTAGGCCTCCACAGAGGATGGAAGCAGGGGAAGTCTAGGAGGCACGAAATGTGAGCCTAACAGAAACACATGAGCCACTCCTAATAAGGAAAAATGATGTTTTGGCCATTTTCTTCCAAGGAAAAAAAGCCCGGGTTATAGTGACCTGAAAATAAACTTACCCAGACATCATGCTAGGTCAAGTAGGAAACCCAAAACAATCACTGGGTTACCATGGGTGAATACTACATCAAAAGTCAGATAAGTTAAAAGTACAACAGAAAACTTTGAAGGGTATTTGATTTATTTGGGGGAGTGAGCAAAATCTAGGTCTCCATGTATTCATTGTTCATTCATTATTCACTTATTCATTCAATGAATAATCCTTGAGTGCCTATTACAGGGCAGGTACTGTTCTAGGTCCTGGTAATATACCAGTGAATGAGCCAGCTTAAGAGAGCAAAACAGAATAAAAAAGTAAATCAAATATAATTTCACATGATGAGCATGATGAGAACTGCTTGAATTCTTTCCTTCCTTCCTTCCTTCCTTCCTTCCTTCCTTCCTTCCTTCCTTCCTTCCTAAATAATCCAATCTAAGATGGTGAGCCTTGCAATGAGGTGGGCCTTGCAAGGTAGGTATGTATCTGCACAAGGTCAGGTAGGAGTGGCAACCCAGTAGAGCATATCCAAGTGCAAGTAGGGTGAGCAGGGCATTTGTTCAAGGTGGCCTGTTGCTGGAAGTTATAGCCTTGGTGGCATGAGGAAGGCATTCACACAGGTGAGAGAGAACACTGGCCTGGTACATGCTTATGGCACCTAAAAGAAGTGAATAGGGAATCCCTTTGCCACATGGGGGAAGTGACAGTGACATAAACTTGGCATGGGGTTTTGGAGATTGAGGCAGTGAAAGGTAGGCCAGTGTGGGATGTCAGAGCCCAAGAGAAGTGAGAAAGGCATCCATTTAGAGGTGTAGGAGTTGTTGGCAGCAAGGGAGGTTAGGTACATTTGGGGGGACTGATCCACTATGGTTATATTGATGGTAGGTGACCAAATTCCTCATTGTCAGAAAAGTGAAGGATGGGAAAAACTAGAATTATCCATGATCCATGTGGTATTGGATTGGAATTAGAGATATAGATGTGAACTCATAGATTTCTATATATTTAAAATAGAGAAGTAAATACATGTGCAGATGTAAGTAAGTGTAGGTAGGTATACAGGGTGGGACAAAAGTAGGTTTACAGTTGTTCATATGGAAAACAATACAATAGTAAATAATAATACAAGAATAAACTCTATGTTTCATGTAATCACAGCTGTAAACCTACTTTTGCCAACCTGTATACAGATACATACAAACATTCCCCAGGGTCTCTCCACCAAAGAGGTCTAGGAGTTATGACACTCAATAGCAATGATTATACTTTGTGTCATGATCTTGGTTTCTTACATACCTTTTTATACTAAATAGAACAAGTAGCTGATTTGAGTGCTGGAGTAGAAAAAGTACAAGATGATCCTGGAACATCCTGTAGAGCCACAAAGCAAGTAAGTGCTCAAAGAATGATGAAGACATACTGGAAAGACACAGAAACACCTTGAAGGAGCTCCCACTGTAGGTTTGTCAGATTCCACAGATAAAAGTAGAGAATGTCCTGTTAAGTTTGAATTTTAGATAAACACTGAACAATTTCAGTATGTCCATGCAATATTAAGTATATACATGCAATATTTCAGACATACTAAAAAATTATTCAATGTTTATCTGAAATTCAAATTTTAGCTAAGTATCCTGCATCTTATCTGGCAAATCTATATCACTGCTAAATGTAGGACTCTTTGAGCATCAAGATAAATGAAAGTCATGGATTATAACTCACTGAATAAAATAGGAATTCATGAGTCTGTTCTAATATTGACAAACAAGTAGAAAAAGTAGAAAGCTTTACCCTATGGTGGAAAACCAATAATATTTGTAGGAAGAATGATGGAAATAGAAAATTATCACCTGTCAATTATTACAGAAATAATTTAACCAAGAAACATTACTGGATGCTGAAACCAGTAGGTAAAAGTTTGATGAGAAATGGGATATTTACACCTCCTCAAATGTGATATTGCTGACAAAAACAAATGTCCTAAACCTAGTCATGAGGAATCTCAAACACAAATTTAGGGACATTTTACAAAACAACTTGCCTGTACTCTTCAAAAAACTATCTTGGTCCTACAAGTCAAAAAAGTAAGAATTGCTCCACATGAAAAGAAATTAAAGAGACATGACACAACAAAATTCAACTCATGATCCTGGGCTAGATCTTTTTGATACAAAGGAAATTATTTGTAGAGTTGGTAAAATTTGCATAGAGCCTGGGGATATATGGAAGTAATGTCTCAATGTTAAATTTCCTGATTTTGATGCTTGTATTGTGGTCACTGCCTGTAGGAATTAAACACTAGAGTACTAGGAGTGATGGGGCATCATGTTGGCAAATTACTCTCAAATGGTTTAGGGGAAAAGTTCTTTGTACTATCATGGCAGTTTTGTAAGTTTGAAGGAATTCTAATTAGTTGCTGGGTCCCAATAGTAGACTATTATGTCACTCTAGATACATGATAACAAGAGAATCAACCAAAGTGTGTAGTAGCAGAAGGAACAGAATGGAAAGAATGGAGGCTACCAGAATTTAAAATAAATAAATAAATAAAATCAAGTTTGGTCCTCTTCAGTCTAGAGCACAGGTTAGCAAATGTTTTCAGTAAAGAGTCAGATAACAAATATTCTCAGCTAGTAAGTATTTTCAGCTTTGTAGGTTATATGGTCTCTGTGGTAACTACCCAACTCTGCCTTTGTAATAAAAAGCAACCATTGACCACACTTGAAGAAATAGGTATGACTGTGCTCCAACAGACCTTTATATACAATAACAAGCATGTGGATTAGATTTGATTCACAAGCCATAGTTTGCCTACCCCTGGTTGACGGGTCTGATCCATAGAACTTCAAAGCCAGCAAGGGAGAAGCTGTTGCTCCAGTCTGCTAAAATGGGGCCTTGTATAATGGAACATAATCATAATAGTAGCATCCCATCACCTTTGTCATATACAATTGGTTCAAAGTAAGACTCAGGTCCTGACTACACTCGAGGGGAATGGATTATGCAAGGGTGTAACTTGTTAGGAGTCATCTAAGAGTATGTTTGCCACATTGCTTTTATGGTTTAACTCACTGCCTTCTTTCTATTTCACCTCCAGTGCCCCTCTGATGCCTGTCTGGTACCTAGTTTCAAACCTCCACCTGTCTAGTACACACATTATTTGAGCCCACTTTCACCCAGCATTTCCAATATCTCCAAAACACAAATCCCTCGGCCTCTCTCCACGATATTCTCTTCTCCATGGTTAAGTCACTGATCCCTTGACTCCATTAACCCCTCCTTTTTGTGTTCAAACATAACATGGGTAAGATGAAACTGATGCTGTTATGTTGAATACCACCTTGCCTGACTTTTCTGCCCATCTCCGTGGTGTGACCATTCTTCAAGTCACCCTAAGTCAAAACCAGACAGTTACCTTGAATTGAATTTTGCCAAAAACCACAGTAGTTGGAAGAAAACTCTGACCCCAGAAAGTAATGCAGCTTGGCGGACACCTTGTTTGCAGCCCTATGAGACCCTGAGCAGAGGACCCAGTTAAGCCATGCCTAGACTCCTAATCTAGGGAAATTGTGAGCTAATAAACCTCTGCTGATTTAAGCCTCTAAGTTTCTGGTAATTTGTTATGCAGCAATAGGATATCAATACAAATGATTAGGAACAAGGTGTCCCAGATGGTGCTATTGTTTCAGGTGGCAGTTGGTATCCAGGTGTGCTTCTGTTTGCCAATTTATGGCTATTCATAGTCTTTGGAAGAGCCAAGCTTGGAAGTACCTCAGATATTACTAGTTTTTTACTTTTTCTTTTTGCTTTTCAAAGAACGAGTGGGAGGTAGAAGGAAACCATACCAAAATCATTTTTACTTAAGCTCAAATTTAACTTGACTGTGGACAATAACAATCACTCATAGTATGTCAACACTGAGGTCTCAGACAAAAACCCTATCAGTTTTCTAAAACAAGATTATTTACTGTTGAAATTGTAATACCAAAGATGAACAGTGAAGTGCAGAATGAAACAGCCAAGGTTAGAATTGAAATGGGCATCATATTATTCTTCAGCTGTCCTTGCCTCTTATATCAACAGTAGAAAAGCAAGCCAGCAACAAATTTCAGAGGAATTCAGACTTATCTCCAGTTCTTGGAAAATAGAATATAATGTGCTATGTATCATCTTCATTGCTCTTGTCACTTAACAGTACAATAATAAACTGAAAAAATGAAAAATTCTTTTAATATATGATTTTGGCAATTACAAACCAAACATTCTATGTCAGAATGCAAGTTTCTTTACTACAAAAGAATGGCTGAAAAATAGGAAACCCTAGCCACTAATATACATCAAAATGCCAATATACAGGATGGTGCAAAGTATATTTACAATTGTTCATATGGAAAAATAATACAATAATTAATAAATAATAATATAAGGATAAATTTTTTGCATACTCACAGCTATAAAACTACTTTTGCCCCACCCTGTGTATTGGCCAAGTCTTATATATGCTGACCATTCAATCAATAGTTGAACAGACTAAAGGGCTCAAAAGAGCAACTTCATGGGAGAAAAAGTATATACTTGCCTCACAAGAGTCAAGGATATATAACAGATGCATTTAAGTCAATATAGTTGTTTTTAAAAAGGTATTTTTATATGCATTTGCACAGAGAGTATTCAAGGAAAAGTACAGTTTTTAAAGTATAAGGCGATCTTATTTATTGAGAGAGACAGACAGGGACAGAGAGGGAAACAGAGACAGAGAAAAACTGAGTACAGAATGATTAAGTAGCTATCCACCAAAGTTTGCACTCCACTTCTTGCATATAATATGATTAAGGCTAGGCATATGGCTACCCAAGTATACTTTCAGTTCCTGGACCCACTTGCAGTTAGGTATGGTCATGCAATTAAGTTATCATCCAAAGCTGTACTTCAAGTCAGGGTACATGCCTTCCTCATGCTGTTTCACTCTTTCTCACTAGATGGAATAGTGACCACCAGGGTGACATGGAAGACCATGTGTTAAAGATCACAAAGCCATAGTCATCCTGGTTCCCCAAATGATTGACTGCTTAGAGCAGGGCTGCCCTCCACCTTGATAAGAAGGAGAAACAAATCTCATTATTCCTTAAATCACTGAATTATGGGGGTCTTATTGCAACTCAGTCAACCTTAAATTATATGCACATTATAATATAAAAGTACACCACACAATATATGTGTATATATATGTACTGAAAATGCAAGGGTATTCTAAAAACTGTTAACAGCAGTTATTTCTGGGAAATCGACATGATAATGAGGGATGGAAATTATTGGGTGGATTAAAAGAGTAATACATGTGAACCCCTCATCCAGATCCCATCCCAACAGCTCAGACTCAGTCATGGGAACTAGGTTTCACAAAACAAATGTTCCTGGCCAGAACCTTTAATACATAGGGGTTGACATAAATTCATAAGGTAATTACAGATTAGTCATGGTAGCAACAGTAGCACTGAGTCTAGCAGGCTACTAATGGCTTGGGGTTCAAAGACTAGGGTCAGATTCCTGAGGGTGTCTGGGCCACATACAGGTTGGCAGAAAGTTCAGCTGTGGGGGCCAAATATAACAAGAAGTTTTGTTCAATAAAGAAATGAGTCAAAGAAGTGTGCAAATATGGCAAGACCTGGGCTCCACTTTCCAACACTCATATAAATATATTTAATAGAAATTCATATCAAATTGACAAAAATGGCTGTGTGAGATTTCCCATATAAAACTGGATGCCACTTCCTAAGTTAAAATAAGATTTCTCAACAGTATAAGCCTTTTAGAATCAGATGATATTTTGTTGTGGGGATGGTGGCATCCTATATATTGTTGGATATTTATCAGCATCCCTGGGATCTGTGCACTACATGCCAGTGGTATGCTCACTATTCCTGATTGCAACAACCAAAAATGCCTCCACACATTGCCAAATGTCCTCTGGGGAACAGAGGAACAGAGGAACAGAAGGTTGGGGAAACCCTTTCCTTCCATCCAGGTTGAGAACCACTACATTAAATGAACTAATAAAAATCACTGCCTTACTCTAACATATTTTCTTTAAAAACCCCACAAAATCATCCGACCATTTGGGACATAATTGAGCATTGACTTAGTCAATTAATATGTCTGGACATGCTTTAAAAACCTGTGGCTGACACAATGCTGAGCATTATAGTAATTAAGGGAGATTATAGAATCAGGATTCAGAAGGTCATGGCAAATGGGCCTAAAAAATATGACTCTATTCAAACAGGATAAATACAAGCGTATTCGCTTGAGTTCAGACCACCAACAGCAAATTATAGAATGGAGAGAGACATGATTTAACTTCTGCAAGTGCAAAAAAAAGTTAAGAGCAAAGTGCAATGTGATTACCGAAAGGCATAGTACTTTTAGAGTTATTTAACATAAGCTCCTGGAGGTTGTCTCGGTTGGCTGGTGGTAGGTTCACCTGTGGGAAATGGTCACCAGGCTTTGAGGGACTCACCAGGAGGTCTGGAAACCTCATGACCCAAGATGTTAATGGTCACAATTTCCAGCTCTGATTACAGAAGAGATTTTTTATAACCAACCCACCCTTTAGGTACTTATCTGGGGCCCTTTGCTGAAGAAGTAGGAGTTGAGGGTAGATCGAAGGCTCAGACTACTGCCTATTTTTCTTTGTTTTAATTAAATTTATTGGGGTGACATTTTAAATAAAGTTTTATAGGTTTCAAGTGTACAATTCTATAATACATCACCTGTATATTGCATTCTGTGTTTACAACCCCAAGTTAAATCTCCTTCTTTCACCATATACAAAGGTAGGCAAAAGTGGTTGCATTGTGACATTCTTTTGAGTTGATAAAGGTATTGTAATAGTCATAACCCGCATGTCTTTACCCATAAAAAACAACTGTAAATTTACTTTTGCCAACAGGGGAAAAAACCAACAGATTTTTACAACCTCTATTGGCAATGTACTTGACTCCCTTTGCTTTTTACTACCTCCTATTTTTCTTTTAATGATTATCTTAGCATGTCTAAAAACATGACTTAGCTGATTGGGAGTTAATGGTCCATTAAAGAACCAGCCATTTTGTGTAAAGTAAAAAAGTATATATATAGACAAATATTTGCAGATAAGAAATCTAAGAATAAAAATTTTATTATTAGCTTAATAATTTTCTTTAGGAAACATTGAAATAAAATAATCACAACAATAATAGGGAACTGGGAAGCTTCACAACCTATATTTGCATGTGTTTATGCAATAACTGAGCCAAATAAAAACTGAATGACATCATAGCACACTACATGAGTGAATTCTCAGGCCAGGAGAACAGAGAAAAGAGGCAGGGAATTCAGCCATCAGATGACACAGGTGTATATAGACATGTACCCCTGAAAGAGCCTGTCCCTTAGTAATTGGTGCCTGTGCTGGACCCTTATTGCTTCCTCCACAGAGTTCCCAACTCCTACCCCCTGCTTGTCTTTTCCTGCTGGCAAAGACTTGCATCCCACTGAGGGCAAAAATTCCAGATACTAACACTTGCTTTCCCAGACTCCTTCACAGTGTAAATATGGGCACATGACCCAATGCTGACAAAGGAGTCCAAAGAAGACCCTCAGTCAAACAGCCCTTGAAGAAATGAATTCTGCCAATGATGAGAATGAGCTTGGAAATGGATCCTTCTGCAGTCAAGCCTTCAGATAAGACCCCAGGTCAGGCTGCCACCTTGACTGCAGTCTCATAAAAGACCCTGAAGTAGAAGAATCAGCTATACTGCTTCTGGACTCTTGACACACAGAAACTGTGAGATAATAAACGTGTTGGTTTAAGGCACTAAGTTAGTAGTAATTTGTTGTATAGTAATACAGAACTAATACAATGCCTGTGAGAGATAAAAAATGGTCTTACTGCTCATGTATTCTGTTACGTGCAGCCAAAAGCTGCCTGGCTGAAGAGAGAAAGATTTCTCGTGCAGATCCTGTCTTTTTGTATGTGTAATATTTCATTAGCATAATAACAAGATACTGCTTGTTATAAGATTGATTATATCTGCTATTATAAGATTCTAAGTAAAAACTACTGTGCTAAATTTATATTCAAATGAAGGAGCAAAATTCATAGAATTATCATGTGCTTTCATTAGCACTGACATTTGAAAGTGATTCATCTGGTTAAATGCATTCTGATCATCTTGAACTAGCAAAAATATTATTATACTTATAAATACAATTTTTACAGCATTCTTACACAAATGGACTTCTATGGTTGTGGTTTTGAAATCAAAGCAAAGAACTGGATCCAAGCCTAGTGGGGGGTGTCAGGATAGAAAACCCATAAGACCGAATTCAGGACCTGTCTCCTCTCCCTGCCACAAGGTTTTAGGTTACTCATCTCACCTCTCTGAACTTCAATTTCATCATAACCAAAGTGGGGTAACACTCATTTCAGTGAGTAAAAGGCAAAAGGTTAACCAAAGTTTCATTATACTGAAGCATTTTGGGGGGAGGGGAAGTTTTTTTAAGAATAATATATTATCCCAGTTCTCAAAGAGTATCTTGTTGTTGAAATAAAACTACACACACATAGGAAAGGTGAGCCCAACTATTCCTGGCTATTTGGGTAGGGTCTCTAATTATTTCTGATAAAGATTTTAAGAACCAAGAGCACCCATCAACAGAGTTAAATCTAGGAAAGCACTTGTTCTTTTCTCTATCCCAGTAACTAAAATAACATCCTGGAGTGAGATTTTTGTGTTGTAATCTTTTCTGGCTGTGTCTTCAGAATGCCAAAACAAGTGAAAACTAAAACATTCAGGCAAAGCAGGTACTTGGCACTTTGGTTGTTTTATTGACTTAATCTTTTGTACCCCTAATGCGTTGATTCAAGCTGGTTTTTGTGTGTAGACATAACCTTGGTGTTTATAGTTGACCTTGAGGGTTATTCATCTTTAGTCAGTCATGCATTTGATTTGGAGATATTTGTGAAGTTTACATTTATGAAAATGTTTTCTCAACTTCATCAAGCAGAGTTTTCCTTCCCTCTAAACATATCATAGGACTCTCTTTTTCTACTAATTCATTCATCTTCAAAATAGTAGTTCTGTGCCTCTCCACTATTTTGCTTTCTTAAACAAAATAGCATCTCCTCATTCTCCTTCTCAACATCCCTCCAAAAGCCTGCAACATTCACAGATCCTCTGAATTTTTTCCAGTAATTCCTCTCCAGAGAGCAAAGGTTCATCTGACTTTAAGGTATGTATAAAATTGCCTGTTTTCTCACATGTCCATGCAACCCAGGACTCCAGTTTCTCTGACGTCTGGTTCCCAGTGTTACTATTCTTACTTTTTCATCCACTTCATTCTTCCTGCCTGAAGGGACTCTGATCCTAGCCTCTTCCAGGCACTGCTGGATGCAAATGGGAAGAGGAAAGTGCTGTGAGGAGATCTGCCCCTGGACAAAAGCCATCTTTACATCCTGAAGCATCTGGCTTTGCCAAGTGTGACTTCAGCTGGAAACAATCTTGAAGCAAGAGGGCTTACTGAGCTATAGTCTGCAGTTTTGTGTATGAGTGCACAACAGCTTTCTCCTCAAAAACTGAGTCAAGCCTATGTTGTTGTGGGTTATTTTGTTTATTTTATCATTGGAAGAGCAACACAATTTTCCAACGAAGTCTTCAGCATAGTTGGATATCTGAAGAAGGGAGAAAATTGCCTTGTCACATGTAAAAACTTCCCTGTATGTGATTTTATAAAATGAAAGAAATTGAAAGGGCATTAAAAGTCACCTGGTCCACCTTTTCTTCTTTTTATTCAGATAATAAATATTTATTGGGCCCTTCCTTTCTTTGGAAGGTACTTCCTAAGATGCTCCATCATTGTCCTCATCATGGACTACCAGCCTCATCTCTGGAGACTCTCTCTCTGTGCCTGTGCCCCCTACTACACCTAACTAACTAGCCTACCACACTGTACCACCTTAGGAATAAAATATATTTTTCCCAAGCACATTTTTTATACTTTCTACTAAATCCCACAAGATTCAGAAGAAAAGAGAAAAATTTTTTTCAAAATAAAACTCATGAGAATAACTAACATAAAACAGCGGACAGTGCAAGTGTTGGCAAAGTTGTGAAACTCAAAGATCCAATATAGAAAGGAGTCACAAAATTTCGTATAATGAGTCAGCTAGTAAATATTTTCAGCTTTGTAGGCCATGTAGTCTCATTTGCAGCTTCCTAACTCTGCCTTTGCCATATGAAAACAGAAAGAGATAATACATAAAGAATGATCAAGACTGTGTGTTAGAAAAACAGACCTTTAGGCATAGTTTGCAGATTCCTAATCTACCATACTGTCGGTTATAGTGTAAATTTGTACAAGCAGGTTGAAAAACTAAGCCTGAATACACACACACATGCACACATACACACACAGACAAGCTCAGCAATTCCATTTCAACATATACACATATGACAGTCAAAAAGCAGAAATAAGTCAAATGTTCCTCAATAGTAGAACATAAGTACATCCTGGTATATTAACACAATGTAGTACTCCACAGCAAAGAAAATGAATAAATTACAATTATGCGTGACAACCTGAAAGAATCTCACAAAAACAGTGTTATAAAGGCAGATGCAAAATAACATTTAACGTGTGCATACAATGTGCAAAACTAATCTACACGGTTAGAAGTTGGGACACTATATACCTTTGATGGGTAGAAGCAGATAATGCCTAAAAGAGGGTGTATGAAGGGTTTCTGGGGTTCTATTTCTGGTGATTCTGTATTTCTTGATCAGGTCCAAGTTACTTGGGGGTGTCCACTTTGTGAAAAAGGGGCCAGATGAGCATTATGATTTATATACTTTTCTGCATGTATTTTATGTCAATAAAATATTTATAAATAAAACCTGTAAAAAAGTTCTTCAGTAAGTCACACAGTTCAAATCTCACTTCCTCATTGAACCTTTCCCTAAGGCCCTGGAACAGAATTAATTACTTCTTCTGAGTTCCCATGACACACTGTACATTCCTCTACTATGTATACTAATTCATGATTATTTATATATCTTTTTGCTACAGATAGAGTATTTGCTGCTTGCAGAAAGGGAACACATCTTAATCAACTTTGTGTGCCCAAAGATTAGCACACTGAATGATCCAAAGTAGACTAGAAATAAGTGCTACTGAATGAGCTCAAGCACGCACTTTGGGTATTCATCAAATAATTCCACCAAGAATTCATTACTCTCTAGCCCTTGCCAAAAACTTATTTACCAAAATTTTCAAACTACAAGACGCACTCCCCACAAATTTTTGGGGAAAAGGAGGGTGTGTCTTATAGTCCGAATGTACCTTGCCTGGCTCGCTGTGTGCGGTGGGGGGGGGGGGAGGGCAGCGGTGGAGTGGGGTCACAGGAAGCAGAAGCAGGGTCACCACTGCATTTTCCTCCCAAATGGTGGGGGGACTGCATCTTATAGTCCAAAAGGTAAATCATTTGGTAATGCAAAGAGAGACCCTAACTCTTACATTACCAACAGTCCCCTATTGGGCAAAATCACACCCAGTTAAGAAAAACTTCCTTAAATATACAAATAAATATTTCAAAACCCTTAAGTTCTTGTATCTAAACTTAGTTACCAAGTAGCTATTAAACAAGATGCAATTCAAATTACTGATTAAAGTGCAACTACATCTTTCACACTGTGAAGTAGTATACAAGTAAGTCTTCAGCCAAATGAGGAAAACACATAGATATCCATTGGCCCACTTAGCCAGGAGACATAGGCTAAAGAAAGGTTCGATAAAGACCAGTGAATGGAAAATGTTGGTTTCGTGTTTTTCCTGGAGGTAAACACATAGGAAAAAAATGAATGGAAGTGGTTAAAAGCCACAGACAATGCTATAAAGATATTTCAGATGCCATATTGGGAAAGGCTTATGCAAAGAGAAAACCCAAGAGTTATCTGGTGCTTCTTTTATATTTCTCTCTAGCCCTGCTAAATAGAGACATCTGGAGGAAGGCTGGATTTTTTTAAAAATTTATTTGTTTGTTTGTTTGAAATATCAATATGAGAGAAATCATCAATTGGTTGCCTCTTGCACATGCCCTGACCAGGGACTGAACCCGCAACCCAAGCATGTGCCCTGAGTGGGAATCAAACCAATGACCTTTCACTTTGTAGGATGTCACCCAACCAAGTGAGCCACACCAGTCAGGGCTGGATTTTTTTTCAAAGTAGAAAATAACTGAGAGCTCTGGATGGCTTTTCTTCAGCAAACATAGAAGCTTCCCTGAAATTTTACCCCCTAAGAACAGCATATGAGGGGAGGGATAATGGAAGTGACAAGTCACTCAATAAGAGCACTATCCACCAGAAGAATGCATTCCACTTCCACCTATGAGCTCCCATTTGACTCTCTGTGCTTGCCTGGACAGCTTAGATTGCATTACTCTCATTTTATATTCAGGTTAAGTCAAACATATAAATGGCACAGAGTCATAAACTGGAGAATACAGAAAGAAGAGCTTGAGTGGAGATTAACATTAATTCTATGCAACCTACAAAACCCCAATCCAATGCTTCTTTCTTCCATAATCCTCTCCTGATTTCCCCCAGCCCTCAGTCAGAAATAACTAGTTCCTCTCTTTAGCCCATCTTTCACACTTTTATTAGTGTTGTCTCTGTGTGAGTTTTTTTCTCCCTACTCCAACATGATGTGTCTTAATCTTCTTTGTTTCTCCACTGTTTTCACCAAGCACAGAGCCTTGTAGGACTCAAAAATATTTGTTTAATTGAGTCTCATCTATTAACATACTCCTGAATTCCTACTGGTTATTCAGTGGTGAAAGTTGAGTATTAAAAGACTCATCTTAAAGGGGAGAAGATTTCTTGAGAAATGTCTGCAAGTTTGTGACCCAGTGATCCTCTACAAAGGAACATGAATGTTTATGTTCAGGGAGAGGGAGCTGATGACTGCTGTGTGCAGGATGAATTCATCACCTACACTTTTCATGATGTGCCCTTAGAGTGGCATGTGGGATGGACATGACAGTACATGTTTTAGCGGTTACTAGATGGAATGTTTAAAAAGTGTGAAAGAGTCCACATCTTGCTATAATTGGCTTTAAAGCTAGTGATAGCTGTTCAGGTGACAGAGACATTTCTCTCTTGGGCCTTTCTTCTGATGGCAGGGAAATCTGCATTTTTGTCTTTAGAAAACACAGCATAATTATTTCCAATACATACTTTCACTTACATATATTCTCAACCCTTCACAGTGCCCATGAGTTAGGGATTTTAATCCCCATTCTATAGGTGAGAAACTGAGGCTCACAGGATTGAGAACCTTCCTAAAGTCATTCAGACACTTCATGACAGAGCAGGCCATCTCATTCTCAGTCTAGGGCAGTGAATCTCAACTGGGGGCAATACTGCCCTTTAGGGGACATGTGGCAATGTCTGGAGACGTCTTGGTTGCCACAACTAATATTTGAGGGAGGAGTGCCACTGACATCTGGTTGGTAGAGGGAAGGGATGCTGCAAAATATCCTACAGTGCACACCAGACCTACAATAAGAACTTATCTGGCCCTGAGTGGCAACAGCATTAATGTTGGTCTAGATCACACTCTTACACATGCACATGCATGCATGCATACATGCACACTCATAATCTAGGTGCTGCATGGACATGTGTACCATCTAAGACACCTGGGCTACAATGCATTATATACCACTGCAACCACAGTGTACAGAGTCATCTGGAGGACCCCAAAATCCAAAGTCTTGATGCTGCTCCCCTAGCCAATGTTGATCACCATGTATGAAACAGGGCATGGGGAATGAACAGGGATGTTAACTAATAATTTGCAAAAAGATCCTCAGGTAAAAATTCTTGTATGCTATAATAGTGGTCACTGTTTTCCCAGTCTTCAAATGTTTGAATATGTACACTCAGATTAGGAATATTGCTCTACCAAGAGCAGCTATAAAGGTGTCATTAAACAAATCTCAATGATTTAAAAGTTATTTCCCCCTGTTCTTGAACACTGGAACTTGCTTGGAACAATACTTCAAGCTTCTGGGTACTGATACCTCATTACACTTTCTATGATTTTTCAATTTTTTTCCTTCTTAAAATATTTGGGATTATTTACTTTTTGCCTTCTATATAAACAAGACCCTTTATTTTAAATTGTAACAAATACAATCTAACAGCATTGCCCATGTGCCTTTAGGATCACAAAATATGATTCTTTTCTAGCCCTGGAATAAACCACTGTATGGATCTAGTCCAACTGTTTCTAGACAGACAGGAAAGCAGGCCCCCGGGAGAGGAAGTAGAATCAAGTGGCAAAGTTAGAGCTCAGACAAAGACATCTATGCTGCCCACTCTCTACCCATCCTTTGCTTCTCTCAGTCACCATTCCTGTTTTTGTGGGAGAAAAATCAACATTTTTACAGAATCTACCTATTCCATATATAAGTTACCAAGTGTCAGATGCCCCCCACCTTTTTTCTAATTTTTTTTGTAAGGATGAATGCACTTCATGGTTCCCCATGCTTACATTTATTCAATTTATCAAACACTGAGATCATGCTCACTAAATGTCAGGCACTCTTCTAGATGTTTCACAAATATTAATTCATTTAACATATTTCTTACCATAGTTGTAGCTGTTAAGTATTATCTAGATCAAAAACTACAGTATATTTCCTGATGGACTGTGTGATACCCAGTATTATGTTCATGAAACTATTTGTAAATACTTTCATGTACTTAATTATGAGAATGATAAAGTTAGGGGAACATAGCCTCTCTTCTACATGTACACATGGAAAGAATGCAAGAGAGCAAGCTTTCCGCTGTCTGTTCTTATAAGGACACTAATCCTCCACCCTTGTGATCTCATTCAACCTTAATTATTTCCTTACTGCAAAAACAGCCACTCTGGGAGTAAGGACTTCAACATGAAATTGAGACAGACACATACCATTTCATAAGAAGATCCTCAAAGGTTCATGTCATCTTAACCAGCTAAAGAAAATAAAATTTGAGATTTTGGTACCTAGGACCAGGAAGAGTTGTGGGTAGAAAAGGGGAGAGTCTTGGAATGGGTTTTGGTCCACTATATAGCCTACATCCAGATGATAAAAATAACTTTTTTTGGAATATTATCTCAAATTCTATACAGAATTCAAGTTTTTTACCTTTTATGGTACCTCAGAATCATATGATTTCCAAGTTGGAAGTGACTTCTATTTTCAGATGCAAATACTCAGGTCCCACAAAACTAAGTGGCTCTCCGAGCTTAGCAGGTGCACTGGTGCACACTCTCAATCCTCCCTGAGGTTTTCCTGCAGGAAGATGATTATTCATTGATTTATTATTTTAAAAAATTGGGGTACATGCTTAAAAATGTGTTGTTTTAAGAAATGTTCTATTCAGGAATTTGAAGTCGTAAGTTTAAAATCCAGAGGTTATCAGAAAAAAAAAATCCAGAAAGTGAGAAAGGTTAGAAAAACATAAGACACTTTGTCCTGTGTTCAAAGTTGCATCAACAAATGGTGAAGTGGAAGGAATGTGGCTTAAGGCAAAAAAAAAAAAAAAAGTTATGTGAAACAGTCCTCAGTCATGACGTGGGTACAGCCATGGTAGCAAAAGGTCCAGTGGTTTCAGAGGCTTCACTTCCAGGAATAAACTCCTCTCACCTCCCCACGTGTGGAACAAGAGGACCTCTAGGGTAACAGGGAACCTTCAGAGGCTAAACAAAGGCTATTCATAGACAGCAGTTTACGGTTTGAAATTCTCTCACAGAAAACATTTGGATGACCTTTAGTGTATTTAGTGTAGTGAATTTTAGGCCATGGGATGCCCAAAATCATGTAATGTGTATTTTCCAGTAAAAGAGATATCAAATGAGGGCAAAATTATAAATGGCATTTTCCTGAAAATGACTAAAAGCAATAGTCATAGGAAGTTATTCTCTCCTGAGAGAATCTAAGATGGATCATTTATTCTCTTCTTTTCATCTCAAAGTAAATTGGAGGAAAAATAAGATGGAGACCATTACATTTTTCAATAAAGGAAAGAGAAAGTGGATGTGGTACACCACATTAATGATCCCAATTCTTCAGAGTTGCCTTCGTTCACACCATGTGGAGTTCCTCTCATTAAAGAGAACATTTTCCTTCCTATTGATTTTATATTCCACCACATGACTTGCTCTAGTCAATAGAATGTTAGCTAGAGAAGAGATTGAAATGGATGTGAGTTCCTTTTCTAACCCTGGAGAGGACAGGGACCCCAGGCCTTGTACATCCTCTACATCCCCTTCAGTGCTATGAACATTTCAAGGCAAACAGTGGGTACTTGGTAAACATGTGCCAATCAAAGAAATTATATATATATAAATAATATCACATTTTCTTCATCATTCATTCAATGGTGGTCACTTAGGTTGTTACCATGCCTTGGCTATTGTGAATAATGCTGCAGTGACCATGGTAGCACAGATATTTCTATGAAATATGTTTCATTTCTTTGGGATATATACCCATAAGTGGGATTGCTGGATCATATGATATTTATATTTTTAATTCCTTGAGAAATCTTCATACTGTTTTCCACCAAATTTCCTGACAATTACCAACCAACACATTAACTGAGTCTCTGTAATATTGCCCTCTTCTTCTTTATTTATGCATTGTATACACTCACCACACAGATTTCCATCTCCATATATTTGCTCCTATCATCCACTCCTGTGACACTTTCAATCAGACCCTCACCAATTTTCCCCCTTAGTAAATTTCCATAGCCCCACAGGTATCTAATATGGGGCAAACGATGAGTTTCACCTCATAAGCAAACTATAACTAATTGACAGTGACTGCCTAGAGCATGGTATTGAAATGCTGAGACTATTATACAGGTTCAGCAGCAGCATGTTGTAATCAGTTAGTAACGTCTCCATGTACCTGAAATAGAATGGTCGTACCCATACCATTTTAGATAGATTGTCTCACATCTGTTGACTTTTTCCTAGTCTTATTATAATTTCCTAAAATCAGGATCAATATTTCACACAGGAAGGAAAACTCTGTCAGATTTTCAGACAATAAAATATTAGTGTATAGGTCATTTAGGGTATAGAGAACCTTTTGAAATCATTTCTAAACATTTTTTATGTCTTCCTTTATTTTCTTTAATGAGATTTTTTCTCCATAACCTAGTATGATCAATTTCTTTCCTCCCCCTAGGTCTTAGGCTAATCATACTGTCATATTAAGGAACTTTATTTTGAATTCTTCCAATTATCAGTCTGAAGAGCAGCTATATGTTACATACTTATTGGGGCATAAAATATACCTCCTCCTTTTTTGATAAACAAAGCTTCTTCTCAATAGTCTTGGCAAAATTTCTGAACTTGGATAAGAACCATACAAAATTACATATTTTGAAATTTTTTGAATGCTTGCCTACTGTTTCAGTTTTTCTTTTTCTCCCTTTCCTCTTTAATTTTTATTGTATTTTTCCCTTACCATTTATCCCCCTTATACGCTCTTTCACATCCACCCACCCCCCACTACAATCACAACACTGTTGTCCATTTCCATGAGTCCTTTTTCTTTTAAAATGTGTTTTATATCAAAAGAATCAAATGTGCCATTGTCGTGGGTGCAAATTCACCTTATTTACTAAAAAGTGATTCATACAAATTGGTAATAGAAGAAATCTGTCCCCTTCCAAGAGCAGTAAATTATGCATTTACTCACAACATTCTCTAAAATTTAGTTGAGTCTGAAAACTTCATGTGATTCATGAAATTTTACTGGTACTTCTAAAAGAAGAAATGAAAACTGAATTATTAAGATGGATAAGGGATGGGTGGGCAGGCTGGAATGGGAGTAAAAGGCAGAAAACTGTACTTGAACAATGATTTTAAAAAAAGATGGAGTGAAAAGACCCCATGAGTGTCTGCAGTGCCAGACCACCCCAAAACATGAAATCCCCAATGGAAACTAACAATTTTGCTGTTGAAGTCAATTATCTATGAGTAAACATGCACCATCCAGGTTTCCTGTCAATCTTATGTGGCTATTTCTAACCCTATTTCTGGAGAACTCTAAACTCTCTCTGCACTGACATTTTCACTTCCAAAAACAGCTACTGAGCACTTAGTATGTCTCAGATTTCATATTCACTGGTTGAAACACTATTCTGTGGATACTACTGTACATCTCTTGCATCTACTTTCCCGTCCCCACTGCCATCACCCTGGCATAGCATCTCTTGACTTCTGACCATGTCTCTACTCCCGTGTTGGTATTCTAAGTAAGATTGGCCTATTTCTCCATAATGACAAAAGTATAACCATCAAGTAGGGGAAGGGTTAGAGGCAGATTTGGATTTGATAGAGGCAATAACAACCAGGATACTCAAGGAGAAAATGGGAATGCTGGTCCAGTGTTCAGGTTTTAGCATCAGACATCCTGGGTTAATAACTAGGCTCTGGCACTTACTACCTGAAAACTTTGGAGAAATTGTTTAACCTCTCACCCTTTGGTATCCTGAAATGTAAAATGGAGATAATAACAGGATGTACCTCATTAAGCAATTGGGAGAATTAAATGAGTTAACACATGCACAATACATACAAATTCATAAAACATATGAGTTTTCAACAACTAAGGGCATTATTTTCACTCTCATTTTTATAATAAAGGAAGTGAATCAGTTATCTGTTAGGGCACAGAGTGCTAACTAGTCAGCAATACTCTTTCCTCTTCTTTCAGGGTAAATGATTAGTTCATACTTCCCACCTGGCCATACAGTTAGGCGTGACTGTTGACTGATTTCTAGCCAACAGAATGTGAGAGGAAGAGTTGTGTGTTTTTGCTGTATTTAGCCCACATAAAACTCCTACACATGATCCTCTATACTTTGCTAACTGGAATGGAGGGACACTGGTGTGGCCTTGGGAACAATATGCTGAAAATGAGAAGAGAATCATAAGATGGTGTCCTTGTGTGGAGAAAAGCTGGTTTTATCCTTCTCAACTCCCACAACTCTATCCTTGTCTAGCTTGAAGCACCCTAGACTCTTATGGAAGCAAAAAGAAATGAATACATTTCTATTGTTTTGAGCCATTAGATGTTTTGGTTTTTTGCTGTTTATTGTAACCTAGGATTTCTCAACCTTGGTACATGATACATGCAGCTAGATAATCCTTAGTTGTGGAGGCTTGTCCTATGCACTTTAGGATGTTTAGAAACATCCATACTTATGAAGAGCCACTAGCAGTCCTCCTCCCCATTTGTGACAACTAAAAATGTCCCATGGGAGCAAAAATCACCCTGGTTAAGAACCACTGTTGTAGCCTATCCTAACCATATAGCCATTTTCAGAGGTATTCAAGGTGCTGCGTGCATAGTCTCTTTCCAGGAGTGGTTGAGCAGGTAACTGAAATTTTGAAGTCTGTCCATGAGCTAGAATCCTTTTCAATTCTGAAATTTACACTGGGACTTTTATTGGTGGAGAAGATTCCAAGCATATATTGGTAGACAGATTCTTAAAGATAATTGAGTCCCTAAGGAAAGTAGGGCCTGTAGATGTTACAGGACTTCTCACTGTCATGCAGAAGCCAGGGCTCCCAGCTTCCAGTTTAATTTTGTTTTTAATACATCATACTGCCTAGCAGGACACTGATAGATACATTGTTCTGTTTTATTATTACATATTTTCTCACCAAATAAAATCATCTAATTTATCTTTCGTAGTTTAGTTCAAGGAAAATGCCCCCCAAAAGATGCGAGGATGGAGGCTCTGAAGGACACCAGTTATTCATCATGTACTGTATATAAAAATGTGTCAATTCTTTATTTACAATGATGATAATTTACAGAAGAAAATGTCTACGCAAGAATAATTAATTGATATCAGGCTCTATTTACATATGCTGTTAGTAACTACATAGGCCTGTCTGTCAAGAATTGATATTAACCAGGCTCACCAACCTACTAACTCTCAAAAGGCTAGACTTGTTCACAAGGCACTGAGTATCAGATAAATAACTGAGAACCAATTTGCTGCAGTATTGGTACCTATGGCAGAGTCTCAAATATAAAACTCCTTCTTAATCCATATCTTAACCCTGAGTTCTCCCAGAAACAGATCATGAGATGTCAATTTGCATGCAAGTGTTGGGAGAAATTCAAAGAAGCATTTGGAAGGGAGGGTGAAAGTGAAACAGGAAATGGAAGGTGGCTAATTCAGCGTACATTAACGAGCAAGTGTCTATTGTGGGCAACTAGGGCTCAGTCCTGCTGGGCTCCCCTGGGAAACTGTGTATGGCTTAACTCAGAGTCTTCTCACCCAAGAGGCAAGGAAGCTGGTTGTCTTAAAGGTTGCTTCCTGGGTAGAACTCTCTGTCATTTCCAAATTGTCTTGCAATTGAGTAAACAAGACCAATAGGGAGGAGTGGCAAAGAAAGCCTTCTAAGTAAAGAATTTCAGGTATTTGCGATATAAAGCCTTTAGGTGGATGTGGGCAGAACACCTGAAAGCATCTGCTATAGTCCAGAATTAAATCACTGGCCCCCACTCCTCTACCCTCTGCATTCTTCCCAAGCTCCAGCAGTCTTTTTTCCAACAGTGGAGGACTGTTGAGCTCAGTCCTCCACTCAAGCAAAAGAAGCTCATTCATTTTGGGTCTATTCTAAGATTCAGTTGCTCTAATTTAGAGATTCTGAACCAATGGGACCTAGATACTTTGAGGTGGGAGTGGGGAGAGCCTCAAATTATATAAGGGAATCCTCAAATCTCTTTTCACACAAGACATCATTTGTATAATTATTTACATCAAGATATATATTTTACTATTTTAAATGTTTAATGCTACTGTAAAAATCATACATGAATTCATTTTAACTCACAACTTAATTTGCTAATTTCTGTTATGATGTATTTCTTAGATAAACAAAAACTACCACAACTAGTAATTTGATTCATGGAATATTAAAATGAGGGGGATTCCTGTAACTAAAAAGTTTGGAAACCATTTTTTAGTGGTTGGAGAACACTAAAGGAGAATTCAGATGGTTTGCTGATGTAAGGTGTGTGTGTGTGTTGCTTTAAGTCCATCAGCTTCCAAAGTATTAAATATCACTTAGAGTACACTGAAGTGTTCAAGATTCCAGGATGCAAAGTTAAACATGAGCTTGAACCCTAGCTCTATGACTGGGTAGCTGTTTAACTTAGACACGTGATTTAAATTCTCCAAACCTGAGTTTTCACATCTGTAAAATATGAGGGTTGTTTGTTTGTTTTTTAAGATTTTATTTATTTTAGAGAGAGGGGAAGGGATGAAGAAAGGGAAATATCAATGTATGGTTGCCTCTGGTGCACTGCTTACTGGGGAACCAGCCTGCAACCTAGGCCTGTGCCCTGACTGGGAATTGAACTGGTGACCCGCTGCTTCGCAGTCCAGTGCTCAATCCACTGAGGCACACCAGCTGGGGCTAAAATATGGTTTTTAATAATAGTCTGCATTCTATGAGTGTTGTAGAATTTAAGTGACATGTATGTATAAAACTCTCAATTCAGAACCTGGTAGACAGTTAAGTACTTATTGCATGATAGTTATCTTAGCTTAACTACTCTTCTGTTGCATCTGTTTATTTGTTCTCAAATCTATCAATAACACTAGGCAAATTTGAATTTCAGAAAATCAAGGAATATTTTTTGGTATAAGTATATTCCAAATATTGCATGGTTCTAGATGGGCTGTAGGCAATATATTTTTAGAAGCCCTGGAATTCAAAACCTCATTGGCACTGTGGTCTTTTCAAAGCATTGCACAGGACATACTTATACTAAATACCAAATATTGTATGGATATACTTATACTAAAAAATATTCACTGTTTCTCTGAAATTCAAGTTTAACTGGGCATGCTGTATTTTTATTTGCTATATCTGACAATGCTACATTACATAAATATGCCTAATCACAGGGCCACAAAAACCTTTAGGATTTGTGGGTTTGAGCTTCAGTTTTCACTTTCACAATTTCTATTAAAATGTTTAAGAAGCATGGCTGGATTTGTTTCAGGAGACTTTATCTAAAGACTCCTATTTTTATGTAAGTAATCATTGCAGAACCAAGACCTCAAATCTAAAACCCAGTTTGAGAAGAGATGGCCTATTGAGCTATTTATTCTAATAAAGAACAGTGTTTATGTTGCCTTCCTGTGACACATTTATATAAACGATTTGCTAACCTTTCAGTACAGAATGACATGAAACACTGCTAGTGGAATCCAGCTTATCTGGAACACATCTTCCCATTCCATTCAGGCACACGTCTGAGTTAACCCAGGCATGACGCAAGCTCCACTGATCCTCACATTTCACTGCAGGCATTTTACTAGCAGGGTTGCCCAGCATGTTCCACAGGGTTTACAAATACAGGAGACTATATAAGAGGTCGCCTGTCCTTTTAATCTATAGAATGTTATCAGTGCAGATTCTTTGGATGCTTTGAAAAGACCACAATGGACAATGAGGTTGTAGATTCTAGGGTTTCTAAAAAACAAACTGCCTAACCTCACCTAGAACTGACCTGCTTACAGCAAGATCTTCATACAACAGAATGCAGATCTGTACACCAGATTTCCTGGAGCCAAAGTCTCTATTATGCTTTTCAATTTTCCACCAGGTCTCCGAGGCATGCATAAACAAACAAATAAGTAACCTGAAACTCTCAGCTTTTCCTGAACCCATGTATGAGTTTGATTTAAATTCTCAAAATGTTACTAAAACCAATGCAATGAGAGAATGTTCAAAACAGCATAACTATCAGTGGTTGGCATTGTAGACCTTCTACAGAAACATATTACCTCTAGAAGAAGTGTGGCTAACATAGACCAAGAAATACCTGTGATTCTGATGGCCCTCTTCCCACAATCATGTCTTCTTTTACTTTTTCCATCCCTTGCTCTAAAGCAACAGTTTTCGACCAGTGTGCTGCAGCACAATGTTGTGCCCAAAGAATTTGTGAAACGTGCAATATCTGACTATTTAGTCAGGGGCACTGACTTCTTTTCTCTTAGATTGTCAAATAAAAAATGACAACAGTCAACACAATAATAGCTGTACATTGTGGATGAATCAAAACTATACCTATTTTTCGTCATATCAGAAAATATGTGTGTGTGTATTACTAAAACTCATGGAATTTTAGTAATTAGTTTAGTGCCATGAGATGAAAAAGGTTGAAAATCACTGTTCTAAAGGATATCTTCCAAGTCTTTAGCATAATGTCTCAAACATAGTAAGTGCTTGATAAAAATGCCACCTCTAAGCACTGTTAACAGGTACAGCCACCTTCCTGAAGTTTGAGATTAGTGGAATCCAAGCTGAATTTTCAGTGTCCCCTATAGCTCAAATTTTGTGGGACTAAAAGCAGTCCACAGTTCACACTCAAGACCAATGTTTCTCAAATGACCTGAACTGAAAGACCAGGATATGATTTGGTTTGGTTTTTGCTTTTATTCAATCTATTGTATATTCATACCTTTGTAAAATGTAATAAAAATAAAATAAAGTACTAAAAATACAGAAAAGGGATATAAAACACAAGCCCAATTTTTCAAAAAGATTTTATTTATTTATTTTTTCAGAGAGAGGGGAAGGGATGGAGAAAGAGAGGGAGAAAAACATCCATGTGTGGTTGCCTCTCACAAATTCCACTGGGGACCTGGCCTGCAACCCAGGCATGTGCCCTGACCGGGAATAGAACTGGCAACCCTTTAGTTTGCAGGTTGGCACTCAATCTACTGAGCTATACCAGCCAGGGCCACAAGCCCAATATTTAAATTAGATTCAGTGTGCATGAAATTATTCTGTCGAATTTCTATGAAAGCCTCTAAATACACTCTCACTTGATTGGCTTTTCTCACTGCAGACCAATGAGGATTGTCAAAGGACAAGCAAGGGGCCAGAGAACACACTCTGAGTAGCACAGATCTAATGGTTATTGCATATGCATTTGGCTACTGAAAATATAGACTCTCACACTAGAAGAATATTATTATTTTAATCAACAAGTTGACTTTTGGCTCTTTTATTAATAACTCTGATAAGCCAAACTAATGTGTTGGGTTTGAAATTTTATCTTACAGTATTTTTTCTGACATATTAAATGTATAATTACATATAATATTTAGGCTAATGTTAAAATCTGTACTTTCCTCACCACACAGACTGTCAACAAGTGAAGGTGTCTGCACAGGGAATGCAACTAATTTTTGTTTAAAAAATGTAATGTGAATAATTCTCTCTATATATACATACATATGTACATATATATGTCTGCCCAGAAGGTATCCAGCCATGTGGTAAGAAAAATAGAGACATTTATTGAAGAAGATACAAGAATCATTGCACATAGGACAGCAAGGCCTCAGTCCCTTTCACAGTAGGCACCATGGGACCTCACACAGTTCTCCCAATCGCCATCAGCTGCCCTGTCGTATTTTCCTGAACCTCAGTGACAGTCTGAAATGTGTTCCCTTTCAAAGGTGATTTTAGTTTTGGGAAAAGCCAGTAGTTTTAGGGCACCAAACCTGGGCTGTAGTGGGGCTGAGTCACCTGGGTGATTTGATGTTTTGCAAAAGAACTCTGCATGAGATGTGATGCATGAGCAGGCGCGTTGTTGTGATGAAGCTACTGATCACTAGTTGCTCATAGCTGTGGCCTTCTGAATCATCCAAATAGTTTCTGCAGAGCAATGTTCAAGCGAATGCAAAATTTGACGCAGATTCATTGCTCTGCTTGCTCAGTTATTTTTTTCTGTTGGATTCATATTTTTTAATTTTATTTTGTTCTTGCTTATTCTATTACAGTTGTCCAATGACTATTACAGTGAACATGCATGTACATTCCAGTCCACTCTCCTTGCTGCCAGGTTACATTGATGTCGCACAGACCGTTCTTGTTATTAGCCATGGCTAGACATTTTCCAGACAGACTATATATGGCATATACATTATAATGCTCTTCAAAGAAGGAGACAAAACTAAAAAAGATAAAAGGGGTATGAATTTATCACTTAAGAAAGTCACTACTTTACCTGGTATATCACTCTCAATTTTAAAGGCCCATTTCATTAAACCATGCTGTGTTACTGCTCAAAATACCTCTCCCACCTCCATCTACTAAGTAAAATTCTGCTTATCTCTTAATACCCAGATCAAGAGTTACCTCCGCAGTGTTTTCTCAACATTGATTCACTCATTTACCATCTATTCATTCATTCATCCAACAAAGGCATACTGCTAAGCATTGTTCTCGGTGCTGGAGAAAATATAACAGTAAACAATCCATAACTCCTGTCTTCCTCACTTGTGTTACAGTGAGGAAAAAGGAGATAAAAACAAATTAACAAATATATTCATAACATAGTATCATTGATAAGTGCAAAGTTTTATGAAGAAACTAAAACACAGACTCAACTTGGCTCCCTCAGCAGAACAAAGAGAGTGATTTCAGAGACTATTTTCTCAGTTCCCCCAAAGACAGTGCATAACTATTACTATTCTAGATACACCAGAGAGAAGCTGATTCATTACATACAATGGATGCCTTAGGGAATTGAGGTCTTAATTCTCAGACTGAGAGAGAGTGAAAACAGAGAGTAACTGAGATGTTTGCTTACATAACGTGCTAAGGGTGGCCTCTGTAAGAATTGTGCATGTGAACAGATATCTTTAAAAGACGATCCCTAAGAGTGAGCCATGTGGATAACTAAAGGAAGAGCATTTCAGACAACAATTAGCAAATATAAATCCCCAAAGAAGGAACTTTTGAGTCTGAAGAACAGCTAAGAGGCCTGTTTTCAGTCCTGGAACTGGCTGCCCTCTCATGGCAACGTGAAAAATAACAGATAATAAAAATCAGCATTCTCTAGTTAGTCCTAATTCTGGTTTGTTTGCTTGACTTCTGCTTTAGTGCCCTTCATATGCATCAAGCTTCCAATTATGGTCAACAGAGTGGACAATAGCTGTAAGCTTTAAAAGTCTCTGTGTATCCTAATACTTTCTGAAAATTCAACTTGTTAGGTTGTTTTCATTCTGTGGACTGGCTGCCCTCTCCTGGTAATATAAAAAATAATGGGAAATAAAAATCAGCATTCTTTAGTTCATCCAGGATACCCCACCCTATGCCATGTTCCTTTGTCATTTATAATAACATAAACATGTTCCTAAACATATCCGCTGTAAGACTTTTGGCCTTTAAACTCAATACATATAAAAGGATTGTAAAGAACATGGCTAAGATATGACATCAACTAGTAAAAAATGAATAAATGAAATTGTTTTTATAATCCTCATCTGAGGATATGTTTATAGATTTTAGAGAGAAACATCAACGTGAGAGAGAAACATCGATCCGATCTGTTGCCTCCCATAAGTGCCCTGACCAAGGATCAAATCCACAACCTAGGTATGTGCCCTGACCAGAGATCGAACTTGCAACCTTTTTGGTGTACAGATGATACCTCAACCACCTGAACAACCTGATCAGGACAAAATTGTATTTTTAAAGTAACAGGGTGAACTGTACTAGAAATTGTTGCTACATTGCTATGTGTTTATCAAAATCCACTCCCGCTCCTTCCTGGCTATGGTCATGTGACTGGGTTCTGGCCAATGATGGAAGCAAAAGGAATGATGCACCACCTCCAGGCTGGCCAACAGAAATCTCCCAAACAAGATCCTTTCTGCAGCCTCTGGCTAAAGGTAAAGGATTCCTAGGCCCTGGGGCAGCAGTCAGCAAACCACAGGCTGCCCCTGGTTTTGTATGGCCTATGAGATGAGAATGGTTTGCACATTGTGATTGAAAAAGATTTTAAAATGAAGAATATTTCATGAAAATTATATGAAATTCAAATCTAGTCATCCAAATAAAGTTGCGTTGGCCCACAGCTACACTCATTCATTTGCATAGCATCTATGGCTGCTTTCACACTACAACAGAGTTGAGTGGTTGTGACAGAGACCCCTACAGTCCACAAAGCCTAACATAGTCATAAGCTGGCATTTTATAGAAAAAGTCTGCTCATTCCCTCTGTCCTTTTGAAATGAGCTACAAGATGAGAGGAGCTGGGGTCCCCAGATCACTACATGAAGTCTATCTACCAAATATTGGACTGGTACATAGGAGAGGAATTTTCCTCTGTTATTCCACTGAGATTTCAGGGTTCA